>JAMKCH010040700.1:0-168799 GCA_023653785.1 Ophioderma brevispina | reverse complement strand
CTGCTGCTGATATCGGTCTTTCCCCATCTCCATCTACCCATCCCACTTATAAAACAAAACTCTCATACGCTAGGGATGATTTTGATAGGTTCTGTAACAATTAGCTCATTACTTAGGGGCGATTGGCCCTGATTAATTGCACTCACTCTTCCCTAAGACCAGGAAATAATGATCAATGTTCAATAAAAACGGTTCATCAAAGAAAGAGCTAAATTGAGACACACTGTTGTTTTAGAACACTTAAAGATTTGTGAACGTATTGGTTGACAAGAATATAACATCCTATCAATCCTATGGACTAAGTGACAGGCAAGTACAATGTTTCCATGTTTCTTGCACATTTTTTTATGAAAAAAAAGCGCAATTTTTGTGTGTAACATTTTTTAGTAACATGTGTAACACAATTCAAGTCAGTTACTTAACCATGGCATTAATAGCAGCTTATGGAGGATAACTCTAACTTGATCTTGCCTTTAGCCTATATACTATTCCAGGGTCTATGGTTGAAAGGGGATGCAGCATCATACAGGAGAGAATCACAATTTTGTTTTGCACTTGTTTACAAACTGTGTAACCTAATTTGGTTTACCAACAAATTGGTGGCCATTATAGCACTGTTATCATGGGGTTGGGTTGGCCAGTGGGATTCTCACACATTACATACGGGGATTTTTGCCACAGACATCATTTCATTTTTAAGCCTTTTGGTATATCAATGACCCCTTTTTTCATCCAATTTTGGTATATGACAATGGATCGTTTTTTCAATCTTTTCTCAATCGGAAACCAATTTTTCTAAAATTGTTGGGAAGGAAAATAGTCAATTTTTTCTCAATCTGAAGTAAAATTGTCCACATTTAGGAAATAGAACAAATAAATTGGCATTAAATTTGGCCCCCACATTGGCATTGTGGGAAGGCTATGGGGTCCCTTTTTTGGCAAAACAATGGTGTGCGATGGTTACTACTTCCGGGGGCACGTCCCTACCCAAACCAAACCTGAGACCTCCCCCCCCCCCCGGTCATAGGGTTACTAACTTGATCTTGCTTAGACGAGACTATCCAGGGTTTCTGGGAAGGGTCGAATAATGACATTATACATATGACTGAGACTAAGATAATAGTATACATACTTTTGTCTCTGAAGTACGAAGCGGGGTTATTCCCGGTACTACGACGATTCGGTCCATGGATTGGTATAGACTACAAGACGAAACATTTTCTCTTTGCACATTTTTAATACAACAACTGGCTTTGCTTTACTTACCATGGGTATTAGGCTAATAGCAAGACATAATGGAGATTGTGTAGGGTTCATTATACATTAAGCAAGAGTAAGTTTTACAGATCGGAACTACAATTGTGCAACCCCTGAGTCCTACTCTTGCTTTGGACGGACTGGCCCGCAAAAGGCAAGTTTATGCTATTATTGTCTCGTAATTAGTGTTTTTGCAATTAAAATAAAACAAAAAGTCAACATAACAAAATAAATATCATAACAATATTCCTGTGGAAATTTGCCACGTTTTTGGTACCAGGTCGATATACTGTTTTGGACGATGTATGACCATTTTTGACCTTTGACCTTGTGTCAAGTTCACTAAAGGTCAACAGAAAAAATGCAAACATATTGATTTTTCTGAATAGTCAGACCCATAGTATACGTTTATAGTGGTTGCCAACCATTAACTGAACTTCACCAAATTTTACATAGGCCCTTCCACTAGTCGTAATCTTACGGGTCGGCAACCATGCTACGTAGTCGTACGACTCTTTCGCGAACGACCCCTTTGTCACCCCTGGGTAATTGAATCAAGCAAAAGCTTGTAACTACTTATAGTATTGTAAGAATTTACCAGGATAAACAATGTGCTGTTGCCAATGGAAGGAATGGATATTGATTTGATCTGCAATTTGAATAAAAACCCCACATGACCTTACCTAAAGGTGGGTCGTTTTGATTACAATGACTTTTGTGAAATTAAAAAGGGGTCACTGGGTAGCTGAATAGGAAAGGGGGACCGCTGAATAGCAGGAGTAGAAAAAGGGGGTCTTTGGGTAACAGTCGCACAACACTTAAGGGGGTGCTTTGGTACAAGCCGTTTGAAAAAAGGGGATCTATCCCGATGCACATCCTGATCTGATCATATGGGGAAGTGCCCCATCATAAATGCTGATTACCATTTGAGGCAACTAGCAGTCTTATCTTACACTTATGCACAAAAAAAAAAAAAAATGGGGAAAAATCAAATGTCTGTCATAGACCATACATAATTCAATGTTGGTACCAATTCAAAAAAACCAGAATACGCACAACTACATTGCTTGCCCTGTACATTTTTGATTTATGCAAATCATGAACAACATTAATGCATGATTAAATTTATCTTAATAGGTGCAATTAGGCCTTAAATAAAAAGCGGCTTTAAAAAAGCCCATAAGAAGCCACCTAGAACGAGAGTTAATTACCACTGTACAAAGGTGTTAAAAAAAAATGGCGGCCATTTTCGATAAATTGTAAATTAGGTATCTTTCGTCCTGCTGATAAACTACTACTTCGGAATCATTCTATAATTTGGGGACCTTATAGAAATGCGTTGTTGGTTAAAAAATGGCAATTTTTGGAGGTTCACCCCAACTATGAATTATTTTGAAAGACTCAAAGTATTGGAGTAGTGTGTATGTTTCTGTGGTAGATCTGCCTAAGATATTACTGCATAAACAACAGAGGGCGTCCCTACTGTAAGGATGTGACATCATAAGTTACATCATCTTTACCTCAAGTATAAATCAAGCTTCAAGTTCATCCAATCATTATGTCAAACCCTTTTTATAATATTCGATTCCAGAAAACTAGTGAAGTATAACAAGCCTTGTGAAGCTAAAAACTTGTAAAAAGTACACTGCTAGAAAAATTAGTTTGCAGTTGCAGTTTAGTACAGATTCTCAGATTTATTTTTTCTTTCGCAGATCCATGGTATTATAATCATTTTAGTGTTTTAAAATTCTTTGGTCTACATATATTTTACTTCAGGCATCATATAAAACAACATTTTTTTTTTGCATATTTTTTAACGTGAGTCCAACTAATTTGATGACGTCATCAAAGTTTGGCCAATAGACGACTTAAGTGTACATACTTTGAAATAAACATAGATTTTTCCTGCTCCGAACATCCAAATGTAATAATGAAGAAGTGTTAAAATGTGAATAAATGCCAATAAAATGTGCTTACCAGAGAAAAAAGTACGTATTTTAGACCCCGGATAAACAGTCTTTCGTTTTGAGAAAATTGCAATTGAAAACTCTATTTTTGTACATGTACCATGGAAAATGAAATTAAAAGTTCTCAAACACAAAATGTAAAATATTCCTATAGCTTCCAAATAAAGTTAAATCGGCAGCTTTTGAAAGACTCTATTCCCAATATGACCAGAACTAAATAGTCAAATTTCAGATTTTCCCCAAAATTTATAGTCATCTTGATTGCGTAATATCTATTTATTTATGCCATCCCGACGAATTTTACGACCTCTGTATTCGTAATCCTGAGTTTTTAAACAACCAGTTAATGTATTGCTGCAAAAGTTCTTGAGGTAACCACCTCCCTACTTGTTCTACAGTGCTTGAACCCCCTGACTAATCCTGACGTCTTACCAGTATTCTACCAGTGTTAAGAACCGTTATCATTTAAGGGGACCAACATAAAGGCAATAAGAGCTTTGGAGATTTTGTTTTTCAAATTTTAGATATTGCATAAAGTAAGCAAAACCATTCAGGGGTTCGGTAGTGACATGAACAACACCTAACTTTACATTTGCATTAAGTAAAAAAAATGTGTGATTTTGTTATTTTCTATCCTTTGACAAATTCATTCATTTTTAGTATTGCACATTTAAAAACAATGATGATGTAATCTAATTACAAAAGTGTAAAACAAACAGTGTCCCGTAAGTAGCTATGACCTACACCTAACCTTTTATCAATATGGTTCGTAGCCCCTCGTTCCAATATATTGACCATGGTTACTTAACTTATTTGTTACCAAGTATTTTTTTTAGATTAACACTTAAGTGCCAAAGGGGGGGGGGGTTCCATAGTTAACCCAACATTGATTTTTTTGGCGATTTCTCGGTTACCGCAATCAATTTTTCAAGGAGTTTTTTGTTGCTACTTGTCTGATTTATGAATACGCTTTCCCTTATACAAAAACATAAATCCGCCCCACGGTCTTCCATTAGAATAATTAGGTGGGGGGGTCCCCCCTTGGTCACTAACCAATTTTTTTAGCTTGGCACTTAAGTGTTAACACAGTAGTTTGGCTATGGTCAATTTGAACGTCATACCTTATGCTACAAGTATCTATTCTGTATCAAACCGCGTACGCTCTGTTTGCTATACCTTATTTCTTACCATTATTCTATCAGAATCCATGACTGTATTCAGTCTATGAGCTATGGTAATTACTGTGCAGTCTTTGAATAGCTTCTTATGGGTGGTCTTTATTTACCCGAACTGTCGGTTCTGTTAAAATGAATACTTTCAGGTAAAACAAGATACTGCAATATTAGCCATTATCATGTTTGTGGTGTCCGATACGCGATAATATCGTATCCTACGCAGGATACTGATAAAATTGGATGATTTGCGCCCATTTATTCTTGTCTCTCTATGAGTTTTAGAATATTGGGCTTAATCAATCCAATTTATATCATTATATGTTTGGAAATCTTCCGTCCTATATTACTATACACACTCTGGTGAACTCAACAAAAACAACACCTTCTCATATCTAGGCTCTTCTCGAAACTTTGGTGTCCAAATACTTCAACCACTTGGATCAATCCCCTCTAACTTTCATTGAATTGTAAACAAACGGCAAGTCCTAATGCATTTTATATCTGTGCACCCATGGTAAACGAACCGTATAAGCCTCATCGCACACAACTCACGAGGCAAAAAACCCCTCTGATAGTCAACGCTGGCTCGCCATGTTCATCGAATATAATAACGGCATAAGGCCTGCCGCGCACCGCGTGAGGGCCAAGGATTCTTGGCTAATATTATTTACCCCGGAAGAGTCAAGTGTTGCAAGACATTTTCCCGGTCCATGTCATTTTGTTGTTATGTCAGGATGCTTTTGTTGTTATTTACGCAAGCGAGATGGCTAATTTCTTCTGGTGGAAGTAGATTTGCAACGATAAATGAAAAACAACTGCAGGAACTGATTTACGCAAAAGATAGCGCTCACACCCAAAGGAGTAACCGCTGTTGGAGTGAAATTTTCGGTCTTATTTGAAGGAGTAAATCGCTGAATCCAAATTTGGAACATTACAGGCAAAGAGCATCTCGCGGAAGGTCTTGAAGCAATTTTTGTTGAAGCCGCGCCGTGAGATGGAGATCACTCCAAAACCGGTTCTCTTATAAACATCAATCGGCGATAACCGTCATCTGAAGACGGTGTGGACAGGTGATAGTAATTTTTGACTAGCCAGTATTTTCCCAAGCTATTTAGCTTTCAATTCCACCGCCAAGGCGGCAAATTTTGAAACTGAAGGATTATGGTTTCCAACCAGTAGGCTATCCACCTCTTGATGAAGAATGATGTTAACAAGTTGTTTCAGTCTGGCATTTTTTGACCAAGAACACCTTCTGCTTGCTTGCAGAGAAGGTATGGGTTTTGGAGTTGAATGTTTGAACGATTTGTGCCGGCCGAGGCAGAGATAATTTGAGAAAGTTAGAAAAGGATCACTTTGCGATAGCAGATGACACAAAGGAAGGCGTTATGTGTGTCAAGCTAAAGATGAAATGACAAAAGAAAATAAGAGAAGATAATATGAATTCCCATAATAGTGGGGCAGGATGTATGCTACCGGTGGGGATAAATGTCCCTTGGCATCCCTTTGAAAAGTACAAATCGCCAGCTAAAAACCTAACCAAAAATAGTGCATTCTTTTCAATCAGCCCCGTTGGAATTCTCACCAGGTGATTCAGAGTCTGAGAAGCCGTGGTAAAGAATGCCCCAGTAGGGGAGAAAACACTTGAACATGATGTCAAAGCTCTCTGTCGCAGCCAATTTGTCTCGTCGCTTTACACAAACACCAACCACAGGATTCGCACACCTTGCAATCACTGTGGCTGGATGAGAATGGTTTTGCCTCCAGAGATTCTGTAATGTCACAGTTCACGCAATGAAAAAGCAATTCGCACATATGTAGGCCGGCCAAATGATGCCAAGAAAACAAAAATTATCTGATGCCCTCTCATCTTCAACGGTCGTGAAGTGATCAATCTTAAGTGAAATCCAATCAACATCTGGAAGTCTGCACGGCTTCTCAAAAACCACTTGTTCCTCTGGATACCAATCTCAACTTCGGAGGTATCGGTACTGAAGTTGTATCGCAAGAGCAGTCACCACCTTGAAAATGAAATGCCAACAAGCCCGATTTTGAGTAGCTCACAGCTGGAAAGCTTGAAGAACTTACCGATGTGTACTCAACCAGCCTCTCGCCTCAACAGTTGTCCAAATATCATGCAATTCTACTTCGCATACTCTTCGGCGAGTGATTCAGAGCAAATTCAGCCTATGGCACAACAGCCATTCACGTTCAGATAACTGTAGCGTGACAATAAAATACAACTAACTCAACACTAAGAAAGAAAAGAAAAAATGCTGTACATATGTTGGCGTTCAGAACTTTACGTGTTTTTGCATTTTGAGCTTGACTTGAAATTTAAAACGTTGGACTTATACTTTAAAGTTGTTTTGATGTTGGAGATTGAATTTTGAACTTGACTTTACATTGGATTTAAAAAAAAAGCATACTTACCGTGTGGAATAAGTCTACAATTGACATCTTTTCGACATGACAGTATACATTATCTCATTTGAACTGGGGTAAGTAATTCATAGTTCTCTTATTCAAAGGTTGTGTATAGTAATATAGGACACAATTCTCAAAACATGAATCATGATAAAATTAGATTCTTGTGTTCGGTTCCATCCCAATTATTGTCTCGCTATGAGTTGAAAAAGATATTGGGCTCGACTACTCCTCGCCCAATATTTTATCAACTATAGCTCGACCATAATTTTGTTATTGGACTCAATATCCCAATTTATACCAGTATTGGTAGGATAATTGTTGTAATCTTGAATGCAACAGAATTATGTAATTAGAGCACGGTGGTCTAGCTGGATATTGGATATATTCAAACAAAAATCTTGCAACAGTCAAGAACGTGGTGGTTTTATTTGGATTTGATGCCAACATTTTTAAAGTCATTTAGAAGTCATCAGAGTCATCTAAGAAGGTCAACTTGTTTAAAATTGTTCGATTCCCATGAACCGTGAGTGCAGTCCAAATGGGGTGGCCAATTATTTCGAATGGTCATTAGGGGGGTCATCTTATTGTTAAATATGTTTTTTGTCCATGAGCTCGTGGGTGTAGTCAACATTTGATGCCACATATGTTTAAAAAAAAAAAAGACAAAAACTAAGTCATGTTAGGTTATCGGAGTAATCTACGGTCAAATCGTTAAATATTGTTTTATGTCCTAGAAACTCGGTGGATTTAGTCAACATGAGCCAAATGAGAAATAAAAATACTTAGGATCAGTTTTCTAACTCTAACTAATAACGTTGGTATGATTTGTATTTGTAATTTGGCCCTTTGATCACGAGTACCTTATTCCCAGCTGTTTGACCACAGCAAAAATTGTTCTCTTTTATTTCTTTTATTTTTGAGTAATTGTAAGTAAGGACCGAACAATTTTGACAACTGATATAAGTAGGGGACATTGCAAGAGCTTATTACCTCTTAAAAACATAATCAAAAATCCATTGCGTGGAATCTTGCCAATAGGCCTACAAAGGTTTTGATGATTTGTATGTTATAGCGCCCTCTATAATGCCTGTTCCCCGTAGAAAGACGTGTAAAACTGATTTTATAAATATCATAATTGCTCGCAATGAAATTTCCGTTTCGTCAAATTTACACAGAAAGTAGTTCATTACGATATAACATTGGCCTTGGATGACCTTTTATGTCCTCGAAATGACCTTAAAATATTTGGTATAAAAATGTCAGTAACCCCCTGTACGTTTTATTGCCATACCATACCCCAACAGGACAATCCGATGAGTCGTTTCACCCGCTAGGGGAAAAGCCTGGAAATACAACGATTGGGTTTATGACCTTGTTAGATGGCCTTGTCTATAGAACAATATGTTGATTGATACCGTAGCTTCCACAAAAAGAAATTGGACCCGATATTTGAAATCTACTTTTTTTTGGCAACTTTTCGTGGATTTGACCAATTTGGTGCATATTCCTTAATAAGATGTAAACCACGGATGACCTCTACATTTCTACGGCCTCATCACTCACAACAATCCTTAGAAAAATAATATAATTTGCAAAATGTCTCAGTTTCTGGAAGAGTGAAACATACATTTTAAGAAACAGACATCTGATTCAACCTTCAGGTATAAGTATTGTCCTTATTTACAAAAAATAGTTCTAAATAGCTCTTGCCATTATCACTGGCTTTTGCACCATTAAGATACAACTTAATATGCTCCTGGAGCAATTCTGACTTATAATATTTTTCCAAATTATGTTCCAGGAACATATGCTCCAAATTATCGGGGCAAAAACACAAAAGCATATAGATTTTGTGTAAAAAAATACCGATACAAATGTTCAATTTTCTTAATGGGTTCCATAGGTTTAGATCCAGTTGAGGGATTTCTAACCATCTGATGCAAAAACATCCATAGAAGCCCGTTATTGTTTTTTCGGAGAAATTTGAGATTTGGTTCATTTACACACGTTCCCTATGGGAGACTGATAACGTTAGTCTCTCACGCAGTACCAAATTAGATCTCTGTGTCACAGACGACCGAATTGATAAATATTTCAGCAGTCAAATACTTTCCGCACCCCGTAACATGTTGCTAACCTGTCCACATATGGCAATAATCGTGTTATAAGCGACCCACTTTTTTCCCGCCAAAACATTCACGTACAAAGGTATAGCTTTATTCCGTTGTAATGTATTGGCGTGATAAGAGTGGGCCGTGAAACAAGAGAATGCCCAACATATACGGTTTGAAACAAATTTCCTTAAGCATAAAATGACACATATTGTTAAAGGTCCCAGGATATGAAATGATAAACCTACTCCAAATCATTGCAATAAACAGGGCCAGAAACAGAACACACTACCGGTGACATCATTAGTGAAACTTTCGATTATCAGTCAGTGTCATGGATAGATTCACACCAGTCACCTGCAATTTTCTATCACTCTCTGATAAATCAATGGTACCACAAATGATGTCATCACCAACCCAAATAGTGAATGCTTTCTGGTCCTTCCTTGTAGACTTGACACAAACCACATCGATTCTATTTGCATCTCCTGGGATCTATGAGCTTTATTTATTTATATACTACAGCATTCCGGACAATGGAAACTGGTCTTACTGCTAACTTGGTACATGGAGGCCATTTGTAACATTGCTGCCTCTCTCTTACCTTCCTTACCTGAGATCAACATTAGCTGTAGCTTCATCAACAATCAGGATTTTATTTTGTCTCAATATGGCTCTTGCTAAACACATCAATTGTCTCTGCCCTACACTGAAATTAGTTCCTCCTTCTGCCATCTTGGTTTCTAGACCTCCATATAGACTCTCTATTTCAGTCTTCAACTGCACCTGAGGAAAATGTCGGATGTTTCAAAATGAGTTAATAATAATAATGTCGATTTATAACGCGCACATATCCACCCTACGGGGTGCTCAAGGCGCGATTGCCAATTATTATTACCGCTGCCATCAGGAAATCGTCACAATCATTTCGCTTCATCTAGGTGGCTGCTGGCTAGGCGCACAACTCTATCAGCACTTACATTGTAATATCCCCAATAACAGCTCCCCATATTTCGCTTGGGTGAACGAGGCAATTGAGACTAAGTATCTTGCCCAGGGACACAAACACGTTGACTTCAGCTGGGCTCGAACTCACGAACTTATGATCATGAGTCCTGTGCTTATCCGTTGCGCCACACGTGCCACACGTGCTCACACGTTACTCGTGAAATGTACCAGATATCTTGATTCCTAGACCTACTAATTCCTAGGATATTCTAATTCCATACAAATTAGTTTTGAAAGAAGACAAACTACAATTGGTTCATATTATCGGCTCTTGAGCATACGCTACAAGAAACTAGTCGAGGCTATTGAAGTACGTTGGAGGGTGTTAAATTCCTTCAAAAACCAGGGATCAGCTAGTAACAAGTTGACTTGGCCACACACAACCTAAATTACATTTCTGTGTTATTACTTGGTACCGCATCGTATGACCGAGGGTACCGTAAAACTGAGGCCATATTTTGAATTTTCAAGATCAGAAATGGATTTGATATTGAATGGTAAGCAAGTAAATGAGAAAGTAACATTTCCGTCTGATGTTCATCTTAACATATCTGTTGCTATGCAATAGAATTACCTTATCTAATGCTCTCCATAAATCGCTATCTGTGTGCTCGGCAAAAGGGTCCAAATTCTTGCGAAGTGTACCACTGAATAAAACAGGATCCTAAAAGAGTAATAATTGCATTGTTTCATTTTTTATATGACAAAAGTTATCTTTTATTGTTTATCCTTGAAACTAGTTAGTAATATGATCTATATTTCATTAGAAGTATGTTAGGCAAAGATCCATTTTAATTTTCTTAAGATATTGTTCAAAAATGCAAAATACACTCAAGCCTCAGGGTATTTCTTGAGCATCACCCGAGTAGGTTACTTTAAGTTGAATTAACAATAAAAGGATACATTTTTCCCAATTACATCAACATTCAGAAACTGACGTCATTTTTACGTCAACTAATTTTGATTTTGAGTAGCTATTTCCAATAGCAACACGGCAAGATCGTCGCTACGGATTTATCTGATTTTTATATGATTAGTATCTCTTGCATTTTATTTATACCAGTAAAAAGTGCGTCGTCACTGCTTAAAATTGTTCTAAAAAAATAAAAGATTGCAATCTGCATGGGCTCAAGCAGCTGAGGCCTTGTTGCTACTGCCGTTTCTCACTCTCGTCACTCTGGTCTTTCATCGTAATATGAACAGAATTTCAGAATCATGATGAAAGAGTGTCAATACCTGTGGTATAAATGATATCTTCTTCCTGAGACAGTGCAATCCTATTTTGGTGATGTCAACTCCATCTATCGTGATAGTTCCATCTGGCTCAGCCAGTCTCAACAGCGCCGCCATCAGGGAACTCTTACCAGCACCTGTTCTGCCTACTACCCCTACCTATAATGAATATATCGAGTGATAAAAAGTGTCTCATTTAAAATTATAGAGGGTAGACATCTTGATTTAGTTTCTACGCTATTCCCACCTTCTCTCTATTTCTTTCTGAAAAGTTAATCCTTCTCTTATAAATTGAGAGCTATTGAGCGTAATAGGCCCACGGTTCATATTCCCTCATTTTCCTCGCTTCTAATTACGTCTCGATAATTTAGACAATTAGAGTGCAGGACATGTACTAAGTGGGAGGCCCAGGTTTGATTACCGTCGACGTAGTTTATTATTTACTCTGACGTTTGATATCATTGTGAACAGATGCCGAATCATTCTATCCCGATTAAATGTAAATTTGACATGTATAATATGCTGCTGGAAATTAGTTTCATGCTTTAATAAAGTTTCTAGATTCCCATTACTCAGGAGTTACAAATCCGAGAGTCCCTCGTGAGTCTAGCGATTACGTAATCTCCCTGTGGGCGATGTTCAAATTAAAATGCCGACATGAGTTTTAAGCATTCCATTCGCTAACTACTACTATCAATATAGGACGATCAGCAACGAAAGTGTATTGTATAAATAGCAAAACCCGAAATAGTAGAGTCTGTGGGCTGGACGTTTCGGGTCCTAGGCGATATTTTTCGCCAGAGGGAGAAAAATGCGTCTCACTCATGATACTTAGCGGCTCGGTTCCAAGTCACCTACAAACATACATTATCATTCCACCTCAAAGCACACAAACCACCTACTTAACCTACAACAAAACACCCCCATACACACACGTAAATATTGTGATTGTGAATGCGCACAAAGCCAACAGATCAGCGCCCTACATGGTACACTGCATAAGAAAGGGCTTGTATCCAGTCTATTTAAAGGTCCCAGGAAATGCAAATAGAATTGATGTGGTTTGTGTCAAGTCTACAAGGAGGATCCAGAATGTATTCAAAATCTGGGTTGGTGATGACATCATTTGTGGTACCATTGATTTATCAGAGATTAATAGAAAATTCCAGGTGACTGGTATGAATCTATTCATGCCACTGACTGATAATCAATAGTTTCACCAATGATGTCACTGGTAGTGTATTCTTTTTACTGCCCCTGTTTATTGCAATGGAGCAATGGAATGTCCCACAAAGATTTGGAGTAGGTTTATCATCTCATTTCCTGCGACCTTTAACATCCTTGCAACAAACCAAATGCAATAGGCAATACAAATATAAAATCCAGGTATTCACACGAACTCTTCTATAAAACTCTGCCTTTCGTTATTTTTATGTTACCTTTTCTTTAGGTTCTATGCAACATGAAATACTTTGTAGAGCATCATGTCCTTCATCAGAATATCGCAGAGAAGTGCCCTCTAGTGTAATTCTTCCATTTTCAGGCCATTTTCCTGTTGGTTTGTGATCTGTCTCTAAGGGAGCTTCTGGTTTGAGGTCTATGTACTGGAACACACGTTCTGTTGATGTCATCTATATATACACAAGAAAACCCGCTATTGATTCCATTTTAACTGATTTTCACCGTCCTTTTTACACAAATAAGGATTCTCTTCTTTTAGAAGACGAAATATTTAATATCATTCCCTGATTTCTCTTGCGCGTTTCAATTACTTTCTTAATTGATATGGTCACAACGTATTACTCCTATTTTTCTGTTTTAGGCATTATGTTAGGTACTCTGGTATTGTAATTAAACATTGTTAAGCTTTGGATCCAAACCCATCTAATTAGAATTGTAATTGAATTTTAGTCAGAATACTGCGAACTAACTTTTTATTGAATTAATTTTGAATATTTGTAATATCTGCATAATATAGCATCAATAATTAGTCAGGGGCATAGAACGGAATTTTAAAAAAAATATTTTAAGTTAACACAGGCTTTTAAAAATTGTCCACGCTAATCTGTCCATTTAGAAAAAATTCTTGCCATTACATTCAAACGCTTCGAATCCTCAAGTTCTTTAATTGCAATAACAGCTCTTCTTCGCCTTTTGGACTCCATGCAGGAAAAGTAATCTTAGAAGCTCCATTGAAAGTATTCATAAATGTACTACCATCTTGCATTTTGAGATGTCAGCAAATAAAGTACAATAGATTTTAACTTCTACACTGAGAAATATTTACTTTACCTTACCTTCCCGTGTCCCCTTCTCACTTTTCTCACATACTAACCTGGTTTTCTACTTCAGCACTTTGCCGTACAGCCCACTGCAGAACACCCGTCAACCCCAGCACGTAAGTCAATGATAAGCCCACTAAAGCGGAATCCAATCTGAAAACTAATGTGTTGAAATGGTCGAAAGGATGCTTATTTTTTTCCCGATTCACGAAAGATTTCTATACAGTTAGGCAGAGTCGTTAAAAAAGGCACAGCTGCCCTGTCTCGATATAAAGTGCTCCCCTCATGGTATAGGTATGTGGTATCTGAAGAAATCTATTTTTCTCATTTACCCTGTGAAATCTTAGGGCTAAATAATGGGTGAAAATCTGCCCCATTTTGGTCGACCAATATTAATTTTACACAGTACTCTATGGGATTACAAAATCATGTTTTTAGCTGTCACTTCATAACGGTTTGAAATATCGGCGCGAAACTTTACAGATGGGGTTTTGAGGTGGAAGCCATTCTATCAAGATGAACAATTTATAGACTTAAATCGGGTCACCCCCCCTTTAATTGGTCACAAAGAACGTTTTAACGAAACTGGCTGAAAACTTACAACTTTTGAGTGAACAAGAGATGAATGTTTTGTGCTTTAGTGGCCATTTTGATATTTTGCGTTTCTACAAAAATGCTCAAGGTTGCTCGTCTGGCATCCATCGGATTCAGAATCAGCATAAAAACTGGTCTAGAAACCGTTGAAAAACATTATATAATAAAACAAGGTTGATATTAGTTATCAATGAATCTGTGGCCTGGACTATCACTGTGGGGACATATCATGGTTGAACTGCAACGCTTCTTTCAATTCTGGACATCAGTCACGATGTCCAAATGGACATAAGTATCAGTATTCGTAAGGACAATATTGGGTGCCATTGAAATTGGACATTTCAAATTCTTGAACCGATCATTTAATGCAGAAATCACTTTTTAGGGACACCTCTCATGTGAAATATCTTATTTCCACTTTAAAACAAGCCTCATTTGTGTTAAAAGTGTATGAAATGTTACTTCCCTCATCTACATGCATACATACTTACCATCAGCTGCTATTATGAAGCTATAGCTAACTCCAATAAGGAATGCACTGTTGAGAAATCAGTGACAATTCCAAACCAGCGAGTTAAACACAGGAACAAGAACCATGCCTGGGTGTGAAGATCTTGGTGGTTATCAAATATCTTGATGAATTGTTTTTCAGCTTGGTAAGCACGGACGGTGGTAAGACCTTGCAATGTAGCTGATAGATGCGAGAATACTGGACTACGGGCTGTAAATATTGACCCAACAGTTATAACTTTCAAGTGAATGTCATACCATTTGAGGGAAATCATTTTTTTTCTTATTTATAAAGGAGACTAAAAGAAAAGGAAATCATACATATTAATTAAGATATGCTAATGAGTATTTTAAAGAAATACATTAACACTTAAGTGTATGGGGGAGGGGTCATGTGAACGCATGATTTTGTTTTTCGTGTGCCATGCTTCGACGCTAATTTTGCCTAAATATCAGTTACGCATGTTTTGGTGGGAAAAAATTCAAATCTACCATGGACATGCGCATTTATACTATTTAGCGTAAATAAGCATTTTGGTGGCGCTATTCAAAGTTTGATTTGCCCTTAAATCGTAATGGAGTAACTTTTTTGAATGTTTATTTCAGCAGTGTAATTGTATTTATATCTTTCTATTATGAGCCAAATTTTATGGAAAAAGTCTTTAGGGAAAGTGCTTTTTCATTTTTGGGCGGGAAAAATTGCTGCACATCATAAAAATTGTTTTTTTTTTCCACACCGCCATTTTGAAACTGTATCCCGATTTTCATTTTTTGCAGTTATGTGGTCATGTTGATGTACCCCATCAATGACCAGAGTTTGGGTAAGAACTTCAACAGCAAAGTGTTTTTCAGATGGAGTGCAAAAGACCTTTTGCACTTAAGTGTTAACATATTCCAATCCCAACCAAATTATTAAATGGTGGCCGTGCAGACAAAAAGGTACAGATTATTTTTATTTCAACGTTACACGAAGCTGGAGTGGATCACTGACCTTAACTGGCTGTATTGGTATGTGTGGAGAAAAGGGAATTTCACATTTCTTTGGCTCCACAACTTCTAATTTGGGCCCTAGACCCGTAGATCCGTATGCACAAAAAAGTTAGACCGGGGTCTAAAATTAGACCTGGTGTAAGTGTAATTTAGTCCCAACAGGAAGGACATCTTCCTTTGCATTGACATGTGGTATTTTTTATTTATTTTGAAATTTGCATTTTAATCTTTGAAATTTGCTTTACGAAAAAAATCAAATAACTCCCAATTTTGGACAAAACTAATTTTTATTTTAGTCCAGATATAACTTTAAACCTGGCCTAACTGTTTGTGCATACGGACCCTAGCATTTGTTTGTTTTTTTTTGTTGTTGAATAAGCAGGATATCTTAAAACAACCAAAGCACACTGTGCATATTGCACAAGTAAAACGACAAAGCAAGAAATACTTTGATTAGATATCAAATTATACTTACTAATTCCTTCCAGACGTTTTATGTCTCTTGAAGTATTTAAGTATAAAACTCTTGCAAGGAAGAAGGCGATGAAGACGGGGACGGTGAATATCAAAACAACTGGATTTAGTATGCAAACAAATATCACAATGCCCAACATCATGACAAATACCTGTAAAATCATTCATATAAAGACGGTTGTACTGTTAATAAATTATTTTGGTACTTGATAAAATTAAAAGAATTCAGTCGAATTTTTGCAGATGAGGTGAGAAAACACAAGGCTTCTATTGGTACCAAAATCTGAGGTTTCATGGTGTGAATTAAAGGTGGGGTATGAGGCTGGGGCTCAAGTTCTTCTTAGCGTGTCCACAAGTCATTGGCTTGTGGTGGTGTCAATATTTATTCAACTGCGTAAGCTGATCCGGGGCCGCGTGTATCCATGCTTTCATGATTCATTTACCCAATTCCAAGTGAACCATGGCGGAGAGCCGTATTCTGTATTTAATCAATAGTTTACAGATTAAATGCAGAATTGAGCACCCGAATAAATCCCAGCAAGTGACCCCACCGGGATTCGAACCCGGGATTGTTTGGTAAATTTGTGCCACAGGCAAGCACCCTAACCGCTAGGCCACGCTCTCGGGTGATGCCCCTTGATAAAACTAAAAGAATTCAGTCGAAATATTTTTGCAGATGAGATGAGAAAAATACAAGGCTTCTATTGGCACCAAAATTTGAGGTTTCATGGTGTGAAAGGTGGGGTATGAGGCTGGGGCTCAGGTGATGCCCCTTGATAAAACTAAAAGTATTCAGTCGAAATATTTTTACTTACACAAACTGTTTCTTGCATAGCGCTTGGTAACATTTCGTCCATGATTCCGATGTCTTTTGCAAATCTATTCAAAATTCGACCTTAAAGAAAACATGATAAAATTCTTAGAGCAATAATACCACTTTCAAGCTTGGATTGAACATGCCTGAATACTGTGGTCACCATCTTGGATCCATTTAATTCATTTTTCGGTAGACGTTTCATATAGAAGTCCCATTGATGCAAATGAGGTATTACAATTGATTCCGTCATGCGCTGTACGTCGTTGTGCAGTAACGCTTGACGGAATGAATTGCAATACCTCATTTGCATCAATGGGACTTCTTTATGAAACGTCTACCCATTTTTCCATGTATTGTATATTAACATATTGAAATGGATTTACCTTTAGACCAGACAAAGTGTGTGAATTTAAATCAGTACGGTGTGAATCAAAGTGTGCCAAATATGTGTTCTTGTGATCGACAAGTCTTGACAAATATCTACGAGGTTAGGAGCTTTAGGACACTTAATAATTGCTGACTGTGTCAAGGAGTTAAAAAAACACATTTTTTCCCACTGTTATAGCTAATGATCTTTGACGGAGTGTCGCGGCTGGTAAAGGTGACATTAGGGTCTCAGTCAATAGCGTTAATTTTGAGAACAGATTTCTCACGGGCAAAGTACTGTGTTTATGATAAAAGGGAGAGCAGGGGATTTTCCTAGTTTGTTTTGCTAGCTGCACCTGTTAATGCACAATAAGGGAAGTTGGGAATTCGCCAAAGATGTTAAAACTATAGCAACTGAGTCACACGTGTTTATGCTTTAAGATCAAAACATTGCATGATCTGGGAAATTCTCCATAAAGTTATATATGGGAAGTGATGTAACTTCAGGTGAGGTATATATTTATGTGACTCACAAGTGTTCAGCCTAGTGAAGGTTATGTTATGCATGATGCTGTTGTAATGTCTATTTTAAGACTGGGAACTTTATGAAACCTACAAAAATGTGTATCAATAAATGCAGGTGACAATCATGGCCAAGAAAGATCGCAGCAGTTGTAATCAGGGAAGCCTAAACCAGAGCCTCTGGATGCTATACAGTATAATTACAGCTAGTTGTAATTTAATATAATGTTTAGAATTTGAAAGTTCTACATCTAGTATGCCCAGGATTTTATACTTTGGATGCCGCCCGAGCTGATGCTAAATTGTCTGACTGTGTTCGTCTTTTCCGTTTTTGGGAATCAAAAAGGGATTTCAGTTAGTGGTCATATGAGGACCATAGCGCCAGACTGATGGTGGTATTATTACCTGGATTTTATTATTGTGGACCATTTAGTGTCGTCGAGGGAAGCCCCGTCGTCTTGAACGGATTGGACAAAATTACCCTTCAAGACCTCAGAAGTATCGCATGGAATATACCTGGGATATCTTATATATAGAGATATATATTATACTATAGATATATAACTATATATATATTATAATATATATATATATGACACTTAGGCGACTCGTCTGTTCATTTTGGAGTCTCGCTATCATCGTTGAACTGCAAACGCTTTTCAACACAGGACACTGGCCTAGGTATAGAATGTGTTTTGTATTTCATTATTGGGTAAGTTACCCTGCGGCCTCGGGGATAGGTAATGAATAGGCCCGATGTATTCCTGCATGTCGTTAAGAGGCGACTAAATGGACATCCGTTTGCAGTGAGTTGCGATTCTTGTCGGAGGAGGAGAGCATTTGGATGTCACGTGGCACATAAAACAATTCCGACGTTCTAGTTTAAAATATTTCTCTGAAGTCTAATTGACAGTACTAGACTTACCTATGGATCGTATCAAAGAATTGCATAGGAGCCCTTAGGATGGCAGCAAACCATTGTCATGTGAAGATTTTGAAGCACCACACTAAGGTGTTGTAGGAAGCAAAGCTGATCTGACAAAAAGACAATATCACCAATGTAACAACAAGACAGATGTATTTCCAGGCATACTCCAAAAAATAAACTCACTTGAATGGTGATTGGTGGTGTTGATTGGCCAATATATAGAAAAGTATACTGAAAATAGTAATAATAAACCCATAAAATAAATTTACTTTTGAGAGAAATGATGTATCCTACATATTAAAGGGCTTGTGCAGATGTCTTGATTTACCCGGGACACGGTACTCAAATTTTGATACCAGATGAAAGGCCGCGTATTTTCTAATGTCGTCCTGAAATTTCAGCTTTTAAATCAATTCTTTCTCAAGCTACAGATAAAAAAAATAACGTTTTATTGGTTAACCATCAATATATTACACCAGTAGAGAAGAGGGAGTTGCACTATGCATATGCGTATCTGCTCTAGCATCAAAACCGCAAGTTTGGTTCCCCGTCAAGCTCTCATATAACGTAAAGAACACGATACTCGAAAATCGGAACAAGCACCTTTTTTAAGTTACTTTTAGTAAGCTTTTAATAGACATACCAAGATTTTAAATTACAATTTACAATTAATTCTTGGCGTCCTAGAACACCTAAAATAAACAATCCTTGCCATTGAATACTTTTTAATCTTCGACAAAAATGTCAGGCACTGGATCGTTAAAAGGGGGGGAAAAAGAAGATCTTTTTATTATCGTCACTAAAAACATGAACCATGTATGTAGAATTCATTCTTTCTGCGTATTGAGGGCTCTTCTACGCCATAGTCCATTTGGCAAGCCCCAGTCTGAAGAGAGAGAAACACTACTGAAATCAAAAGCGATAACACTTCCATTGTCCTGTTGAATTACCCAGTTAATGTTAAAGTTAATTGTTTTCTTAAATTGAAAAAAAAAGACATACATATGTGCCAAACGTTCCTAAATCCCTCCTTTAAAACACAAATGAGCCTGTGACACAAACTGATAACAACAAAAGTAAATATGTTTTTATCAATGATTGGTTCAGAATTTGAATATGTCCAAAACACAAAACATTAGATAATTAAAAGTAGTACAAAAATGACAAAAAAAACACTAAAACAACCAGATATATATCCACAAAAACCCGTATGTCACAAAAGTCCACTTTATTTTACGAACACAAAATGGAAACCTCTTTGATTCAAAAGTGAAGCTCTTTAGCTTGAAAGATGACAGGAGACAAAATAGCTTCTAGATCCGTGGTATCTAGAATAGCAATTGATACTTGGTTACTATGTTCTGCAGGATCTTACCACTTATGACGATCAAGATGAATGTTAACACCGGGAATTGTAAAACCTACTGGCCCTCGTTCTTAAGGCAACATTCTGCTTTATATTACTTTGCTCTAGTTAGGTGTCCCAATATTAATAATAGGATTTAAAGCATCACTATATTATCAAACCGGATCTCACAAATGACATTATCTTATCACAAATCGTTATTCCCAATCATATTAAGTAGCTTTCCTAGAAATGTCTCCAAACTTGTAAACAACACCTTGCATCTCTCAATGTAGCCTAGGGGATTCTATTTCTCCCTTGTATTTGAAATAAGTTGTTTTTCGAAAATAGAGAATTTTAATATAAAAAAGACTGATAATAAACACCCCCACCCTATGACTCCCTGCGGCATATAAAGCCACCAGTTTCATGAAATCAATCGCGGAGGAGAAAGCAGCATCGACAGACAGATGCACCACTATCACAGTACTCTCAAAGACTGCTGTAGGAGCCAATAAGGTTGACTTACTTGAGTGGCTATAATAAAAAATAATAAGACAATAGAGACCGATCTCTCTGCCCGCAAGAAATATCTCATGTATACATTGTATTCAACGCTCCCAACTGCGATCTCCTCACCCGAGACTTGGCCAAGGTCTTCAGTCTACCTGTTGAGACATAGATTAACATTATGGTCTTCGGTCCTTTATATTTCAAAATGATAAACATATGGAGGGGGAGTTGTCTGACTTCTATCTGAGGTTGAGATCCACTTCTTAGGTTTTTTGTCCCGTTACAAAATTTTACCTTATGGATGTATTCAACTCTAGAAAAAGAGCAGAAAAGATGTTGTTAATATGATATAATTAAAGTACTAACCATGTTAATCATTCCATCAAAGTAGTGTTCTATGATAGTCAAGTCAATAGAATGAGTAAATAATATAGAAACCGTTGAAACATTATATAATTAAAAAAGGTTGATATTAGTTATCAAGTGAAGCTGTGGCTGGAATCTTCACTGTGAGGACATATCTTGGTTGAACTGCAACGCTTCCCTTAATTCTGGACATACGATCACGATGCCCAAATGACATAATATCAGTATTTCTTAAGGACAATTTGGGTGTCCATTGAAATTTGTTTGGGACATTTCAAATTCTTGAACCGATCATTTCATGCAGAAATCACTTTTTAGGGACACCTCTCATGTGCAATACTATTTCCACTTTAAAACAGCCCATTTGTGATTAAAAGTGTTGAATGTTACTCCCCTCATCTACATGCATACATACTTACACACATCTGCTATTATGAAACTATAGCTAACTCAAATGGATGCACTGTTGACGAAAAATCAGTGAACAGTCCAACCAGCGATTAAACACAGGACCAAGACCAGCTGGTGTGAAATCTTGGTGGTTATCAAATATCTTGATAATTGTTTTTTTTTTCAGCTTGGTAAGCACGGACGGTGTTTAGACTTGCAAGTACTGATAGATGCGAAGAGACGGGACTATTACGGGCTTAAATCTTGACCCACCAGTATAAACTTTCAGTGATGTCTATACCATTTGAGGAAAATCAGATTTTTTTCTTATTTGTAAAGGAAGACTAAAAGAAGGAAATCATACATATTAATTCAGATCTGCAAATGATAGTTTAAGAATACATTAACACTTCATTGTATGGGGAGGGGTCGTGAACGCATGATTTTGTTTTTCGTGTGCCTGCTTCAGACGACTAATTTTGCCTAAATAATCGTTCCGCATGTGTTTGGGGGAAAAATTCAAATCTACCATGGACATGCGACACTTTATACTATTTAGCGTAAATACGCAATTTTGGTGCGCTATTCAAAGTTTAGAATTTGCCCTTAGATCGTAATGGAGTACTTTTTTGATGTTTATTTCATCAGTGTATGTATTTATATCGTCTCATTATGAGCCAAATTTTAATGGAAAAAGTCTTATAGGGGACATGCTTTTTCATGTTTGGGGGGGCGGGGAAAATGCTGCACATATAAAAATTGCTTTTTCCCACACGCCATTTTTGAAACTTGTTCCCGATTTTTCATTTTTGTTGCAGTTATGTGGTCTGTTGAATGTACACCATCAATACCAAGTGTGGGAAGAACTTCACAGCAAGTGTTGTTTCATATGGAGTGCAATAACTTTGCACTTAAGTGTTAACATATTCCAATCCCAACCAAATAGTAAAATGTGCCGTTCAGACAAAAGGTACAGATTTTTTTAGTTCATTCAAGCGTTACACGAAGCTGGAGCTGGAATCACTTGCCTTCACTTGCTAATTGGTATGTGTGGAAAAAGGGAATTCACATTTCTGTTGGCTCCACAACTTCTACTAATTTGGGCCCTAGACCAGGAGATCCGTATGCACAAAAAGTTTTAGACCGGGGGTCCTAAAATTAGACCTGGTTTAAGTGTAATTTAGTCCCAACAGGAAGGCATCTTCCGTTGCATTGACTTTGTTAGTTTTTATTTTGATTTTGAAATTTGCATTTTAAAATCTTGCATTTTCTTTAAAAAATTTTAGGTTTTTTCTTTTTTTAAGGTTTTAATAATTTTTATTTATAGTCCAGATAACTATTAAACCTGGTCTAACGTTTTTGTGCATACGGACCCTAGCATTTGTTTGGTTTTTTGGTTTTTGTTGAATAGGCAGATATCTTAAAACACCAAGCCCACCTGTCCATATTACACAAGTAAAACGACAAAGCACGAAATACTTTGATTAGATATCAAATTATACTTACTAATTCCTTCCAGACGTTTTATGTCTCTTGAAGTATTTAAGTATAAAACTCTTGCAAGGAGAAGGCTATGAGACGAAGGACGGTGATATAAAACACTGGATTTTAGTATGCAAACAATATCACAATGCCCAACACATGACAAATTAAGTTTTTTTTTTTTTAAAACAAAAAAAAAAAAAAACCCCCCCCCCCCCTCACCCCCCCCCCCCCCCCCCCCCGCCCCCACCCCCCCCCCTTTTTTTTTTGTTTTTTTTTTTTGGTTTTTTTTTTTTTTTTTTGTGTTTTTTACTGTTGGTGTTTGTCTTTATTTTGGTTTTTGGGTGGTTTTTTGTTTGTTGTTAGTTTTGTTTGGTTTTTTTTTTGGTTGTGTATTTTTTATTTGTTTTTTTGTTTATTGGTTTTGATTTTGTTTGGTTTTTTTGGGTATTTATAATTTTTTTTTCGTAGCAAAAAACAAGCGCGGGAGGTTTAGGGGGAGAGGTTAAAGCAGGCACAACCAAAAAAAGGAGGGGGGGAGGTCAGGGGGAACCGACCGGTGGAAGGAGGTGGGGCCCCCTTCCACCTCCCCCACCCAGCTCCCCCCACCGCCCAAAGACCCCCCCCCCGCACCGCGGCCCGCCTCCCGCCCCCCGACCCCCCCCCCCGCTCGTCCTCCCCGACCACCCCCCTCACCCCCCCAGCCCGCCCCGCGCCCGACCATCCCACCCCCTGCGTTGGTACGCCCCGCCCCCCCGCCGCAGACATCGCCCCTAGTGCTCCCGCCATCCCCCCAGGCCCAACCTCCTCGGCCGATCCCCCGTCGGCCCCCCCCCCTCGTCCCACCGCCTAGGTCGCGCCCCCGTCGCTTCGACGTTGAACGCGCCCTCCCACCCACGCCCCTAACTCACCCCCCTATTTTGGAGGGAAGATTGAGGGATGTGGGTGTATTTGCGAGATTGATTGGGGTTTTGTTTTGAGTTTGGGTTTGGGGGAGGTTGGAGTTGTAGGGAGTGGTGGGGGTGTGATGTGGTGGGTGTGGGTTTGTTTGGAGTGGGGTGTGTTTTTTGGGGTTTTGGGGGAAGGGGTAGTAGGTTGTGGCTTGCGAATAGAGGAGCGGAGGAATAGGGGAAAGCGAGGAGGGAGTTAGAGAGGGGATCGAGATCGGAGGGAGAGAGAGAAAGAGGGGAAGAGATGGGGGGGGCCGGGGAGAAGGATGAGGGATGGAGGGGGAGGGTGGGTGGGGGGGGAGAGGGTGGTGGGGATGGGATACTGGTTAAATGGATGGGGAAGAGGAGGGGGGGGGGGGTGAGGGGGGGGTGGTTTTGTTGATGGTGTGCAAGGTATTGGGGAGAAGGGGGGGGAATTAGGAGACAGGTGGTAGGTGTGTTTGATAAGGTTTGTGATGGTGGGGAGGTTCGTGGTAGCGGGCCCGGAGACCACCCCGCCGAAAATCCCCGCTGCTGCGCGGGAGAGGGCGCCACCCCGGCTCAACCCCCCACGGCACCCCCCCCCCCCCGGCCCCTTCACCCCACCCATCCCCGTCGGGAGGCTACCCACCCGCCCCGGTCGCACCTCGCAGGCGACCCCCGTCCCGCGCGCGTCCACGGGCCGCTGCGCCCCCTCCACTCCTCAGAAACCCAGGAGCCCGCGACGTAAAGGCCCTCTGCTCCCCCCGGGTATCTCCACACCCGCCCCCTCCACAACCTGCCAACCCCCTTCTGCGCCACATACCCCGCTGTTCCCCGAACACGGCCGCGTACCCCCCCCATCCCCCGCGTCCGCTCAAAACCCTCCCTACTTGCCCGGAACCAACCCGCCGCCTTAAAAATGTCGAAAGCCAACGCATTAGTGACCGAAAGAATTCCCCAAAAAACACACTAACCAAATACCCAAGTTTGCGAAATACTAACAAAAACCAGCACATGATACGAACGAAATTTTTGAGAGGGTAAGTAAAAGGGAGGGTAATGTGAGGGGCAAAAAGGGGGAAGTGCTTGAGGTGGGGTGTGGTGGGGGTGAAAAGGTGTGGGGTGGCCTATGCCACGCACAAAGAATTTTACTAATGAGAAACCGTGATATATTATAAAGCGATTATACGATTAATAGAGAAGATGAGAATGGCGTTATCACATACGCTCACAACCCCCCAGCCCCACACCCAACCCACAAACCACAAAAAAACCAATTTTTTATTTTTTTTTTTTTTTTTTGTTTTTTTTTTGTTCTTTTGTTTTTTTTTTTTTTTTTTTTTTTTTTTTTTGTTGTTTTTTTTCCCACACGCAATCACCCCCCACCCCCAAAGCCCCAACCACAGCACCCCGACAAAAACCCCCCCCCCCCCCACCACAAACTCATACCACCCCCCCCCCCCCCCCCCCCCCCCTCTTTTTGGTTCTTTTTTTTTTTTTTTTTTTTTTTTTGTTTTTTTTTTTTTTTTTTATATTTGGGGGTGTTTTTTTTTTTTTTTTTTAATTGTTTCTTTTTGTAATATTCAAATAATTCAGTTCATTCTAATTTTTGCAATGAGTGCAGACCCAACACAAGGCTTCTTTGTACCAAAATCTGAGGTTTCATGGTGTAATTAAAGGTGGTGTCTGAGGCTGGGGCTCAAGTTCTTCTTAGCGTGTCCACAAGTCATTGGCTTGTGGTGGTTGTCAGGATTATTCAACGCGTAAGCGGATCCGGGCCGCGTATTCCAATGCTTTCAATATTCATTTACCCAATTCCAAGTGAACCATGCAGGAGATCCGTGTTCGGTTTTAATCAATAGTTTACAGATTAAATGCAGAATTGAGCCCCTAAAATCCCAGCCCAAGTGACCCCACCGGATTCGAACCCGGGATGTTTTGGTAAGTTTTGTGCCAACAGTCAAGCACCCTACCGCTAGGCCACCTCTCGGGTGATGCCCCGTGATACAACGAAAGAATTCAGCGACAATATTTTGCCAGATGAGGATGAGAAAAAATCCAATGCTTCTATTGGACCAAAATTTGAGGTTTCATGGTGTGAAAGGTGGGGTATGAGGCTGGGCTCAGGGGTGATGGGCCCATTGATAAAATAAATAGTCTTCAGTCGCAAGTATTTTTACTTCTTACACAAAACTGTTTAAATTGGCATAGCGCTTGGTAACATTTCGTCCATGATTCGATCGTCTTTTGCAAATATAATTCAACAATCGAACCTTAAGAAAACAATGATAAAATTCTTTAGAGCAATAATACCACTTTCAACTTGGAGTTTAACATGCCTTAATACTGTTGTCACCATCTTGTATCCTTTAATTCATTTTTTCGGTAGACGTTTCATAATAGAAGTCCCCATTGAATGCCAATGAGGTATTACAATTGATTCCGTCATGCGCTTATTGATGTTGTGCATTAACGCTTGACGGAAGTTAATTGCAATACCTCATTGCATCAATGGACGTCTTTATGAACGTCTCCCATTTTTTTTTCCATGTTTTGTATTACCATATTGAAAAGGGTTTCACCTTTAGACCAGACCAAGTTTGTATCTCAAATCTAGTACGGTTGAATCAAAGTGTGGCCAAATAGTGATTCTTTGTGGTGTCGACAAGGTCTGGACATATCTACGAGGTTAGAGCTTTATGACCCTTAATAATTTGCTTGACGTGTCGAAATGTGTTAACAAATTTTCCACTGTATAGCTAATGAGCTTGACGTATGTCGAGGCTGTTTAAGGTGACATTAAGGACTCAACGGCAGACGGATTATTGAGAAAAGATGTCTTCTCACGGGAAAAGTACTTTTTATGATAAAAGGGAGCGGGGATTTCCCTATTTTGTTTTTTGCTAAGTTGCACCTGTTAGCTGGCACATACGGGAAGTGGGGAATTCCCCAAGATGTAAACTTAGAAACTGAGTCCTTGTTTATATGCTTTAAGATCAAAACATTGGCATGATCTGGGAATTCTCCCATAAAGTTATATATGGAAGTGATGTAATTCAGGTGATGTAAATTATGGTGAATTCCAATTGTCGCTAGTTAAGGTTATTTTCTGCATGATCTGTTTAATGTCTATTTTAAGACTTGGGGGAACTTTAATGAATATTTGTGTATATTTGAAGTGACCTTGGCCAGAAGACTTTCGCCAGCAGTTTTGTAATCAGGAGCTAAACCGCTCTGGAGCTACTACAGTCTAATTATAGCTTAGTTTTAAGCTACAAATAATGGTAGATTTTGAGTTCTACATCTAGTGCCCAGGATTGAATACTTTGGATGCCGCCAGCTTTTAGTAGCTGAATTGTCTGTGTCGTCTTTTTTTCAGGTTTTTGGAATCAAAAAGGGATTCCGTTTGTGGTCCTATATGATGACATCGCGACAAGAACTGATTTGGGAGTGGGGGGGCGGGTATACTCCTGGCATTTTATTATTGTGGAACATAGTGTCGTCGAGGAGAAAGCCCCGTCGTCTTGAAATGCGACCATTACTTTCACGACAAGTATCAGGCCCTGGCCTATATATATATCAGCTATCACTACATCATTCTATCTATCTCTTCTCTCTCTATCTATCTCTATCTCTCTATCTATCTATATCTATAGACATCCTACTATATCTCATAACCCTGGCACAACCAAGTAGCTCGGCATGTTTGTTCGATCATACTGTGTCCAACGTCAGACCCTTTTTAAGTTTTCGAACTATCATTTTGTTGCCTAGGTCTTGCTCTTCTTTCATTTAACCCTCGCTTGTAAAAATGCGTGCAAAAATGGCTTATAATAGAGCGCCCTAAGACGCAAACCCCCAAACTAAAGTTGCATTTTTGGATTTTTCACCTGATGCTGTGTGTTACCACTCAAGAACGTGCGTCGTGATTTTCACAAAAGCTTTCCGCACTAAGCCTATTGTCAATATTGATTGGGTCCGCCGTGTTCGGGTCCCAGTACACTGCTATGCCCCCATGAAAAATCCAAAACTGCCACTTTTGGTTTTGGGGGTTTTGCGTATTTCGGGCGTTCTTATCTCATCTCATTTCTGCACGCTTTTTTACACGATGTGTTAAATGAAAGAGCAAGTCCTAGGCCAACAAACTGTATATTTCGAAAACTTTCAAAATGGTCTTACTTTGGCACAGTACTGATGAAAAACATGCCGAAATACTTTTTTTGCCAGGTGTATATATTATATCGTATAAATCAATAGTAAACCTATTGCTTTACGTTGGAATTAAGAGGGCTCAATCCCATTTACAGGAGAGGTAAAACAGATTACAAAGTATAGACCCTCTGGAAAGGCAAAACCGTTATCTCTGAGTTTCAACGGTATACCCTCACTTAAGAACGTCACATGGGTACCGATCTTCACTGGATGATGACTCACAGTCTTGTCTTAACCAGTATACTTATGTATTACATGTTATGTGTCCACGACTGGCATTTCCCGCCACTTGTGTGATCTTTTTCCAAATAGTCGAGAGTGCTCAACCAATACGAGTAGTGGGGGCGTAATATAACATCATAGTAAAACTATATTTACAGGTGACTATCGTTGGAATTGGAGTGCTCAATCCCATTACAGGAGAGCGTAAACAAATGGCAAGTAAATGAATAACGCTCTGGAAAGGCACCGTTACTCTGAGTTTCACGGTATAAAACCCGCACTTACGATCATTGGTACCGATCTCAGACGGATGATGACTCACATGTGTGTCTTAACCAGTAGAATTTGTATATACAGTTTATGTTGTCACGGACTGAGGCATTTCCCAGCACCTTTTGTCTGTACTTTCCAAATAGTCGAGAGTGGTCAACCACACGAGTAGTGGGGGCGAATAAACGTCAGGTAAAACAGTATTATTTACAGGTGACTATCTTGGAATATGAGTGCTCAATCATCCCATTACGGGATAGCGTAAAAGGGTGAGGGTATACCGTGAAACTCAAGAGTAACGGTTGCCTTTCAGATGTTCTATACGTGTAATTTGGATATATATCTATATATATATATAATATCTATATATATATATATATATATCTAGATATATAGCTATATATCTATATATCTATACTCTAGTCTGACTTAGGCGCTGCCATTTTGGAGTCTTCGCTATCATTCGTTGAACTGCAACTCTTTCAACACAGGACACTGGCGCCTAGAGTCAATGATTTCTGTTTTCATGAAGGTTAGATTGAAACCACCCGCTCACACCAATTTATACAAACACAGATGGATTAAACTTCTGCCTCACAAAATTTTACTTACCGAACCTCTAAGGGGCCTTTGCACAGGTCCAAGCATACACAATGTATTTTAGATAATTTAAGCTGGATGCTTTCAAATTACTGTAAGCGAGTAGTAGGGTTGAGTATAGGTTTATTGGGTAAGTACCCATTCGGCTTCGGGGTCAATGAATGTCGCGCCGAGTGTATTCCCTGCATGTGTAAGAGGCGACTAAAGGAGACAGTCCCGTTTTAACTCCGCGAGTTAAGCGAAATGTCCTAAAAATAGTCCGGAGGAGAAAGAGAAAGGCCTTTGCGTAGGTCACCTAGTGTACACATAAAACATATTCCTATCCGACGTTCTAGTTAAAGATCTGTCTACGGAGTCAGACCAAACATGACATCGCTAATATGAACAATTCCTACTGGGCTTCGTATATCAGGGAGAAATTGGTCACAGAAAGAGCTCTAGGCGTGGCAAAAAGTCAAGAACATGTCAATTGTGAAGAATGTTTAAGAAGGGCACACACTAAGGGGTGTGGGTGACGGTGGCAAAGTCTATACTGACAACAGCTAATCATCACCGGGGTATGTACCAACACGAAAACGATGATTTTTCAGGACATACTCCCAAATAGTCAAAGGCTCACGTGGGGTGATTGATAGGTGGTGGTATGAGTAGCCAATCTAAAAATATAGAAAAGTATACTTAAAGTACAAAGCTCAACAGGTAAATAAACATAAAATACATACTTTGAGAGAACATGATGTATCCTACATATTAAGGTGCTGTTCGATCATTCTATTGTATTGTACAACAGAAATTACACACGGAAGGGGGATAGTGATCGAAATTTTGATCGCCGAAAAGAGGTGACGCACTGGCCGAATTAAGCTAGATAATTCTCATGTACCGCAAAAGACGCTGTGCATTGGTCAAAAACTCGTTGTCTAATCAAGATAATCTCTCTCAAAAAAGGTACTCTGCAGATAAAAAAAAGGGAACATCCCGGGGAAAGGGGGAGCAGTGGAAATATAGAAATATGACGTCATCAAACAGAGCGGCACATAGGGCGTGTGAAGATGAAGATGCACCGTCAAGACCCAGTAGAGAATACGATGGGGGAACGTGAAGTTTCACTATGCATTATCGCGTCGAGCATCACAACTCGCAAGTTTGTTTCCCACGGATCAAGCTCTCATATCACGTAAAGAACACCAGGACACAAATCGGAACAGCCCTTTATTTTACTTTTAGTAACATAGACATACCAATAGTTTAAATTAACATTTACAATTAATTCTTGCCGTCCTAGAACAAACTAAAATAAACAATCATTGCCATTGGAATACTTTTTAATAATCGTCGCAAAAAATGTCAGTGCACTGGATCGTTGAAAGGGGAAAAAGAAAGATCTTATTTATTATCAGTCACTAAAACACTACCATGTAATGTAGTATTCAGTCTTTTCTGAATGCTGAGGGCATCTTCTACTGCATACGTCATTTGGCAAGCCACCAGTCTGAAAGAAGAAATGCCACCTGAAATTAAAAGCGCTAACTCAATTGTCTGAATTACCAGTTAATGTTAAATGTTAATTTGTTTTCTTACCATTTTTAAAAAAAAGACCTACAATTTCCAAGGAGGTCATAAATCACCCTTTAAACACCAAAAGAGCCTTGTACAAAAATGATAACAACAAATCAATATAGTTTTTATCCAATTGATTGGTTCCAGAATTTTTGAATGTCCAGAACACAATTTACAATTAGTAATTAAACTTAGTACCAAATGACAAAAAACACTAACAACCAGATATAACTCCACACACCCGATGTCACAAATGTCCACTTTATTTTTAAACGACACAAACTGGAACCTCTTTGATTCCAAAGTGAAGCTCTTTTAGCTCTTGAAAGATTACAGCAGAAAATACTTCCTACACTCCTGTTGGGTATCTAGCAATTGATACTGGTACTATTTTCTGCACTGATCTCCACTTATGAAGATCAAATGAATGTTAAACACAACAACCGGAATTTACTATGGACCTCGTTCTAAAAGCAACATTACTGCTTTTACGTTTCTCCTAGTAGTTTTCCCATATCTAATAATAGTTTCTTACACATACCGCATCTTATATTAGCAAACCGATCTCACATAATTGAACATTATCTTCATCACTTATCATCGCAATCGTATCCCATAAAGGTACTTTCATAGACGTGTCTCCAAAACTTGTAAACACACCTTGCATCATCTCATTTAGCCTAGGGGATTCTATTTCTCCCTTGTATTTTGAAATAATGTTTTTTTTCTAAAATAGAGAATTTTATAATCATAAAAAATGAGCGATAATATACCACCCCCCCACACCCATGACTCCCCCTGCGCATATACAGCCACCCATGTTTTCATGAATATCAATCCTGTGGAGAAGAGCATCGACCGACATTGCAGACCACTATCACAATTACTCTCCAGACATGCTGTAGGAGCCAAAAGGTTACTTACTTGAAGTGCTATAATAAAAATAATAAGACGATGGAACATACTCCTCTGCCCCAATAAATTATCTCATGTATACATTGTATTCAACGCTCCCAACTGCGATCTCCTCACCCGAGACTTGGCCAAGGTCTTCATGCCCTACCTGTATGAGACAAAAAATGTCTATTTTATTATTGTTTTTTTATTGTTTTTAGACATAATAGTTAAAGGATCTTTTGTAATGATGCAACTATACGTTTCATGAGAATAATTTCACAAATACCCTTATTTCATTTGAGAAGTGATAACACAAACATACATGTATTAAGTTACGGTAAAATTGTGCAAATATAGTAACGTTTACTCAGTTTACACCTGTTGCTGCAAATTAATTGATTGTTGAAGTTGTAATAAAGTAAAAGATTCAAATCAGCTAAGTTGGTAATTCAAAGTTATAACAACAAGATAATTGTTAACCCCAAAAAGGACATAAACAAGCACTAATGTAGTAGCCTATTTTCGCTTCAATTTTTTTTATAGATAGTTCAAAACCTCTTGTTGAAACCCTTTCACGTTTTGGTATGATATTTGTCCATTTTAATTTACAATATATTAATTTGAAAGGAAAATAATGTATATACATAAATTCAATAGTCTTATATATTCCCTTTATGGTAGCATAGTATCGTGGTTATTAGGTATTTGGGTTCATATCAGAGGGTCCCAGGTTTAGTTCATAGTAGATAGGCTTACCTGTTTAAAAGTTACTTACATGATTACTTTGCAGCCAAATTAACCCTCGTCTACCCGAGCAATTTTTTTTTAAACAAAACTCCCGAAGGGGGTGGGGTGGTTACCACCCCCTGTGATTTCCATTACTGAACATCCGATTCCTGTAAATTTGGTACCAAAGGATAGCTTAGCGTTTCTTATTTCCATTTGTACCAAAATAAGTACCAAAATCCCCATTATGACGTCACTATGACGTCATATGTTGAGGAAAGTGCGAAAATACTGAATATAGGGTGGAAATTGATATTTCGCAATTTTAGCGACCCAAACACCTTATTATGGCACTAAAATGCTCTCATTATATAAAACTAGTCATTTCCCATCATGAAAATGTGATATTCCTAACCTTTTCTTTGGGATCACCTTTATCTTTCCTATACCCCGGTGGATGTTTGTTTTGGATAAAAAGGAGCGAAATATGTCACCAAAATAATCTGGCACCAAAAAGGGGGCTTCAGCTAGCCGGGGAAAACCTGAAAACTCAACCCCCCCCCCTTAGGTAGACGAGGGTTAAGATCAATAATGCAATTTAAACTAAGAACATCAAAATCTTTTTCGTTTTTCCTCTTTTCTTTCATATATTTTCCCACATACCTACGATATTATTTTGAGTTCCAGCAACTTAGTTGATTAATAATTTCACTAACTTGATAATTTATCTGTGTTTACTAAATAAGCGCAGTAACGTGGTTTTCAGTACATGTAGACAAATTATCATTCACATTTTCAGCCATCTCAATTAAAATACATGATCAATGGTAACTTAAAAGATTACCCATTGAAATTATTCAATAAAATTGAATGCAAACCGATTACGCTTATTTAGTGATAACAGGGAAATAATTTACTTTCAATACCAATAACGAAAGATGTTTAACATGAGAAAAAATTCTTCATTATGCATTTTCAATAAATACCCCTTTGATAATCAGCAAATATGGCAATTTGGAATGAAATCAAAAAGTCAGAAGTCTGTCGGCAGAATGCAATCTTAACCTCAAAAATGGTTAGTTTTTTATCAGAGAAAAGTTGTCAACAACAGAAAGTTTTAAGAGCAACACTCTAGAGTGCTATGACTCCAGAGGTGAAACATATACGCATGATCTGTTTGATGACAAAATTAAAAAATATCCATGGGATATAAATTTAATTTCAAATTTGTTCTGTCATATTACACTCCGAAGTCGTTTTTTTTTACGAGTTTTAGATACGTTCATTTGACACTAATTGCGAATATCTTCCTATGGTTTCGTTACTTGAAAGTAGGAACCACATGAATTTTGTATTATTTTCAGTGTCAGTTTGGAAAAACTAGTGAAAATTAATAACTGTAATGTAAAAGATACCATATGATTTTAAAGCGTTGTTTTTAGTGTAATTGTTGTACTGAAAATAACAGTATCATTAAAACCCGTGTGTATGTGTCGATCATTAGGAATTAAAGGGATTTTTCGTCCGAACGGCCTCGTAAATTTAATTACAAAATAAAGGACGGATAGTTAAGATAAAGCTGTCCTTCTTGATAAACTAGTGCTCTTTGATTCCTTTTACTCTACAACAAGTATCAAAATATACACGTCAGCAATTAAAACCAGAATAAATCCAAACTTCTTCCACTTAACGTATGGAAAGTTTTATGTCCAATAATTCACAAAAACCAGGGTTTCAAACGCTAGACACACGCTTTGGATGTCACTAGTGTACTTAACATGGGCCGGATGCTACAATGGGAATACAGCACAAAAAAAATACTGTAAATTTTTATGTCCAATTACCAGGCGTATAAACGACTACAATTGGAGCTTTGTTTTCGATTTTTTTTTTTCGAGAATCCCACATTATGTACATCATACGTTATTATGAATTTTCAATATACGATTAAGAGTATGAAATGTTTACCAGAAAAAAATGCTATAAATTTACAAAAAATTCTGGCCGGCAAGTCTTCCAACAAAAACCCCGTAAAATCCATCTTTTACAGGTTCCATTCAAATTAAATGTCTTTTTAATAGCTTGATGTATTATATTTTACATTGAGTATTAAATATTTGTAAAAATCAATTCTAATACAAATAAAAAATGTAGAGTAGGAACCTCACTCTTACTCTTTCTATCTTAATGGCACATTATTTGTGCTGTAAAGAGACAAGACACTTTAGAAAACCATAAATAAGCATAGTCATTTCTAGCGCCCTCACGCAGCAAAAGTATTGTTTCAAAACATGTGAATACCACCGCTGAGGCGATCGATTCGACTCTTTTTGAGCACGACCAACTGCTCAATGTGCATTCGTCTCCTTTGACATAGAAACAGAGGACGTTTTTTAGTTTTCCAAAACAGACAATCACTTTGTAATTAAATTGACAAGGGAAAACAAAGGATACTTGAATTGAAAAGCGTGATCAAAATGAAGAAACGTTTTCAATGTCCACAATGGACACCTAAATAATTTTCCTAAATGTTTCAAAGTTTAGATATGCAAGTTCATAATTTACGAAAAAACTTCAATCGCCGATTATCTCGAAATGTGACTTTGGTCTTGGCCGGTTTGGAAGATTCGTGACGATCTATCGGCACCAGCCGTGCTTCACATATTTTGGGAACCATTCCTGCATTGCAGGAAGGAACAGACAACGATAATGTTGTTACAAGTATACAGTTTTGACCTGTCTCAAATGTGGTGGATATTTCCCTCTTCCCAGTTGATTAACTGGATTCCACATCCATGATATTTTTTTTCGATTTCCCTTTAGCTTTCTATTACCCCGGTGGATGTGTGATTTGATATAAAAAGGAGCGAAATATGTCACAAAAATATCGGCACCAACAAAGGGGGCTCAGATAGCGGGGGGAAAAACCTGAAGGGTGCTAACACCCCCCCCCCCCCTTAGGTAGACGAGGGTTAAGATCAATAATGCATTTTAAACAAAGAACATGCAAAAATCTTTTCGTTTTTCCTACTTTCTTTCGTCTATATGTTCCCACCATACCTACGATTATTATTGAGTTCAGCAACTTAGTTGATTAATAATTTCACTAACTTGATTATGTACTGTGATTACTAAAATAAGCGCAATAAAATAAAGTAATGTGGTTTTGAGTTACATGTAGACAAATATTATTCCATTTTCAGCCACCTCAATGTAAACTACATTTTTTTTTTTTTGCCTCGTATCCACAAAAGTTCATTGGTATTGTTAAAAAATACATGAATAAATGGTAACTTAAAAGATTATCATTGAAATTATTCAATAAAATTGAATGCAAACCGATTACGCTTATTTAGTGATAACAGGGAAATAATTTACTTTCAATACCAATAACGAAAGATGTTTAACATGAGAAAAAATTCTTCATTATGCATTTTCAATAAATACCCCTTTGATAATCAGCAAATATGGCAATTTGGAATGAAATCAAAAAGTCAGAAGTCTGTCGGCAGAATGCAATCTTAACCTCAAAAATGGTTAGTTTTTTATCAGAGAAAAGTTGTCAACAACAGAAAGTTTTAAGAGCAACACTCTAGAGTGCTATGACTCCAGAGGTGAAACATATACGCATGATCTGTTTGATGACAAAATTAAAAAATATCCATGGGATATAAATTTAATTTCAAATTTGTTCTGTCATATTACACTCCGAAGTCGTTTTTTTTTACGAGTTTTAGATACGTTCATTTGACACTAATTGCGAATATCTTCCTATGGTTTCGTTACTTGAAAGTAGGAACCACATGAATTTTGTATTATTTTCAGTGTCAGTTTGGAAAAACTAGTGAAAATTAATAACTGTAATGTAAAAGATACCATATGATTTTAAAGCGTTGTTTTTAGTGTAATTGTTGTACTGAAAATAACAGTATCATTAAAACCCGTGTGTATGTGTCGATCATTAGGAATTAAAGGGATTTTTCGTCCGAACGGCCTCGTAAATTTAATTACAAAATAAAGGACGGATAGTTAAGATAAAGCTGTCCTTCTTGATAAACTAGTGCTCTTTGATTCCTTTTACTCTACAACAAGTATCAAAATATACACGTCAGCAATTAAAACCAGAATAAATCCAAACTTCTTCCACTTAACGTATGGAAAGTTTTATGTCCAATAATTCACAAAAACCAGGGTTTCAAACGCTAGACACACGCTTTGGATGTCACTAGTGTACTTAACATGGGCCGGATGCTACAATGGGAATACAGCACAAAAAAAATACTGTAAATTTTTATGTCCAATTACCAGGCGTATAAACGACTACAATTGGAGCTTTGTTTTCGATTTTTTTTTTTCGAGAATCCCACATTATGTACATCATACGTTATTATGAATTTTCAATATACGATTAAGAGTATGAAATGTTTACCAGAAAAAAATGCTATAAATTTACAAAAAATTCTGGCCGGCAAGTCTTCCAACAAAAACCCCGTAAAATCCATCTTTTACAGGTTCCATTCAAATTAAATGTCTTTTTAATAGCTTGATGTATTATATTTTACATTGAGTATTAAATATTTGTAAAAATCAATTCTAATACAAATAAAAAATGTAGAGTAGGAACCTCACTCTTACTCTTTCTATCTTAATGGCACATTATTTGTGCTGTAAAGAGACAAGACACCTTAGAAAACCATACATAAGCATAGTCATTTCTAGCGCCCTCCGCAGGCAAAAAGATTCAACATTGTTGAATACCACCCGCCTGAGGCGATCGATCGACCTCTTTTTGAGACACGCCAAACAGCTCATGTGCATTCGTCTCCTTTGGACCTAGAAACAGAGGACTTTTTAGTTTTTCAAAAAACAGACCAATCACTTGGTAATTAATTTGACCAGGAAAAACAAAGGATACTTGAATGAAAGCGTGCTCAAAAGAAGAACGTTAATGTCAACAATGTACACATAAAAATCCATTTTCCTGAAAATGTTTCAAGTTTTAGATATGCAAGTTCATAATTCACTTCAATCGCCGATATCTCGAAAGGTGACTTTTGGTCGATTGCGTTTGGAAGATCGTGACGATATTATATGAGCCACAAGCGTGATTCACAATTTTGGGAACCATCCGCATTGCAGGAAGAACAGAACGATACCATGTGTGTTAAGATATAACAGTTTGACTTGTCTTCCAAATGTGGATTTTCCCTCTTTCTCCCGTGATTAACTGGATTCCACATCAATGATTCTTTTTTTCGATTTCCCGTCAGCTTTCGTTTGGAAAACAGCAGGGTTTACTTAAGAGAAATGAGGAGATTTCAGGAAAGAGAAAAGAAGCGCCCCCATTTTTTCTCGAACCCCCGGTTTTTACATATTTTGGGAATGCTTACATGTATTAGATAACACCTGACGTGAATAGCCGGAATTACGCTGTCTTTATGTAATAGATGATGATTTCGTAGTTTCTGTCGGCACGACAGGAAATCAAAGCACGGTTTTTCTATGGGGGACGATTACGACTAGCAGGCAAGATCAAAACAAGGTTTGCGGTTTTCTTTTGTACCTGTTTGTCCAATAAACCTTCGGAACGTTCTCGGTAGGTGGTCTACAACCGATCCAGTGATATTTGAGAGAAATTTGTATCCTTAAAAGATCTCCTCCTGTCACTTTAATCGAGAGTAATTCATTGTAAAAAATATTTTCGGTTTTGAAAAAAATAAATAGTCAAAGTATTGCAAGATGCTTAGAACTTAAGTATATACCTCTGATGCAAGTGTCATGGTTGAAGTCTGTGATACTGTACTCATTCTTCTTTGAACTACATCACCTGTCTCATCCATTGTATCTTCATCTCCATCGCCTTCTCTTTCTTTCAAGAGAGAAGCAAAGTCCACTCCAGAATCTTGCAGTTCATTGTATGTACCAATGACAGCTTTGCCCTATCAAAACGAATTATAAAGGCGCCATAAAACATGTAATGAGTGCGTTGATTTCGCAGGATATAGATCAGAACCACATGTTTGTTATTAATTAAATATTTACTTACTCAGAACTTATATTCGCAACAGCCAACAGCAATACAGTGTGTTCTTTTTTTATTTGATATTAGATATTTATTATTACAAATGCAAGATTATCTGCAGTGCTATCTTGTGTTCACTTTCACGAATTATTCATATTAATTTCTCTCCAATCTTTACGTGCATGATAGGAAAAAAGCAGAGAATTTCAGCAACCACTTTAATTCTGCTACTCCAAATATTTACTGTGTCTTCGACGTAATGTTGAGTACAATGATAATGAGAACAGTCCTTGAAGGTAGATGACCCGGCGTGGTCGATATTAATATGGTGTTTCCCTTTTTCTCATGTACAAGATATCACCAAAGCCATTTTGATTACAAATTTTGAGTTAAAATTATCCAGTGTTTGGATTGGACAATAAAAAATGTTTACCCAAAATGTCCAATAGGACAGTTGACCATGACTGCCGGTAAGAGGTTCAATCTTACAACTTGACAACATTGAAAATTGACATTTTGTATCGATGAAAGTTCATATTTTATTTTATACTCCCGTAAATTTAATGCCGGAAAATGTTTCCATTTTGATGTTATGAACAAAAAAGAATACTAAATGTGCTATAGCAGAAACGGCATTATTATTATAGAAACATTAGGATACGATTCTATAGAAAAAAAGAAAAAACGTCAATAGCTTTCACCCACGTGACAGAGGCAAGTGAACAATTTGAATGTATCTCAACGTACAGAAGACGACCAAGGTTCATGATTAGAGGAGAGAATGATGGTGAAGTTGGGCAAATTATATTCCTCTTTCAGCTTCTTGGATCCTAATTAAAAGTATGTGGTGGTTAGATGAAATCCACGAGATTGTCAATGCCAAAAAAAAATTACTACCAACATATCTCCACATCTGTAAGGACATAGGGTGATCACCAGAGACGCGGGCTGTGGTAAAGGCTACATACACAAGAATTCCAGAATTTGACGCCACCCTCTGCCAGGAAAGAAAAAAAAACTACTTGGGAATTCGTGGATGGGAAAAGACCCCCCGCCCTAATAATGAGAGGTTTTTTATTAAAAAATCTAACTGGTGGGAAATAACTCTTGCAACTGGTCAACCCCCCCCAATTTTCCCCAAAACAAAACTTCAATATTCGGCCGCGTCGTCGAAGAGAGCGGGGATAGCTTGAGAAGTCATCATTCAAGGATTCGCTAGACGGATGTCCGAAAGAAGAAGGAAGGGCCAATGTGAAATGGGCTGTGATTATTGGCATGATGAAACAGGGCTAATCTAACCTTTTAAGTATCAGAATCTTGTCAGCAGAGTGTAGATACTGCAAACTGATGCGGTGACTAGGATGGGGCTTTGTCTGCAACACACCGCAGGATACATCTGAAATTAATGGCCGGACCAACTCTGTCTAATTAGCCCTACGTGTTCTTGGTCTTGATAATTTGGATCACTACACAGGTCTGGTAAATTGGTTTGAATATTCATAAAACTACTAATGAAAATGCTGCTAAATAAAGTCTCTGACATCACAATTGTCTTCAGTCAAGGGTGAGTGGTGCAGAAAAATTGCCTTTTAACCGGATTGACTTGTCAGAAATCAATTTTTCAATGTAACTGGTATTCATATGGGAGGGATTAGAGTAGTTCAGTGAGTTTGATTTAATTCATGAAATAACCTCAAGGGTATGCAAGTGTTGTCATTTGCACAAACCACGCGGGTAGCAGAGCTTGGTCTACACAAAGCCATTCCAAATTCACGGATAGGCAAATTAAGATTGTTGTTCAAAAAACACATTGAACCCTGCACTTTACTTTCAAACCAACTGCTTCCCTTACTCTGGTTATCCACGGCACTCAACGGATCATCAAGAGTCCTATTAAATCTGCATATTACTGTATACAGCCCTAGCCAAGCTGACCCTTGCCCTTTGACCCCCACTCAAGGTCACACCGCTTTCTCCAACAAGAGTGAGGTCAGCTTGTGGTAAATGATCAAGATCCGTAATCAAACAAGGTGGGACAAAGAAAGAGTTTATCCTACAGTAGAACAGCCAGATCACAAGTCGACGTACGTCAATCTATTGTTGCACCTATACGAAAGTTTGGAATATATAAACGTCAGAAGAATCATTAGCACAAAACTTGAAAAGTGGATTTCGAAGAAAAATCTTCCAACAGCAGGAACGTAAATATGACACTATATAATATCCTGCTTTTGCAGGCCCCCAAGAACAAACAAACAAAAAAGCAGAAACAAAAACCTAAACAACGAAAACAAACCGCAACACCGTGTGTTAATTTTCAATCTTCAACTAGAAGAAGTACAGTAATTGCCACACCCATACAAAATTACTTAAGCAAGCAAACAAAGCAAATAAATTGTGAAGTGGTTAGAAAAACTAGAACTTAAAGTTGATAGAACTTAGTCTAAGGCATGAGTAATAACCACAAGTTAATAAGGGAAGTCTGCCGGTAGCATGCCCCAATGTGAAAGATGTGTCAAACGTTAATATGCTACCAGAAACACAGTCTGCAGTTTGCTAAGGCCACTAATGAATGGCTAGAGAAAAATCAATTTTGAATAAACAGCGACCAATAAAAACAAAAGTTTGGGTATAGAGTCAGTTGTTATTTTTATGTTATCAATAATGCTAAATATACAAAAATTTTATACGTTTGAAATTATGATGTGGTTTTGCACTTTTATAACGGCATACCTATTTTAAATTTATTTAAATTGATAGATTTTGGTCAAAAAGTAGCAAAAATTAGTTGAGAAACTATTGTCTCTTTGCAAGTGTAACTGTTATATGCGTTTCGAATGTGTTATAAACATTGTAAACATATCAGCCGCGGACAATGGATACAGAATGTAGATTAGACAAAGCGACACGTGTCTTTCATTCAACCAATTGAGCGACCCAATCTCGGATGTCAATGCTTTAACACAGACAAACAATGATATATTTGCATCCAATAGATTATATTATTCTGACCCAAAGATACATAGATTAAAAACAATTTAAAAAAAAAACCAGCAAGATTCTTACTTGTTCCAGTGCACAGTATTTGAGAAACTTGTATGTATTTGTGGTATCAAATGGTTTCCCAAATAAGATGTTATTTCTTAGCGTCCCTGAGAAGACCCATGGTACTTGCTCTGTATAGCCAATCCGTCCTGGTATTGACATGTCCCTGTTGCTTAGGATCTCACCCGCAAAAGCCATCCAGAATGAAGACCTGAAGTGTGATGAGAGAGAGAAAGTTAAAACAATAAGAGGGTTATCTCTTGATTGGAAAATTAACGAAGAGCGATTTCCCACATTTCTTAAAATGTTACCTATACGAGTCATATATGAACATACAGGGCTTGTTAACCTAGTAACGGCGTAAGGTACGTTTGTTGACGAACAGCGTACGTTTTGAATTTAAAGAGAAAGAATGTTTCATGGGAATCAAGGGAAACCATCTTATGTTTTTTTTCATTTGCTGCCATGGCACCGAGAATGGTTCCATAAGCTCTCTTCACAGTCTGAAACAAAGATGAAATTTAACAATCGGAAGACGTATTAAGAACCCTGTCGTAACATCTGTGCCATTAATTACTTTGGAATTAAATTTAACTAGGCGGTTCCCGGGTTTCGCGATCACGTGGGTTTCGCGATCATCTGGCTTGAATGAACCGGCATCAACAATCGACCCCACCAAGTTTCATGTCCATACACCATCGTTTACTCCATTTGACCTCCTTTGACCTTGAATGACCCCCAATGACCTTTGATCCACTAACCAATACAAACTCGGTCTTCGAAAGGTCAAGGGGCACCCACCCACCAAGTTTCAGGAACGCGCGACCCTCGGTCTCCGAGAAAATAGACGCGATCAGACAGACAGACAGACGGACAGACTACCGGTATTATTATATAGATAATACTTTTTGTTAAATATAGCAAAGGTGAAGAAATAAAAAAAAAAGTTTGGTGTGATTATATAAACTTTGTATTTTTCCTCCTCTCATGTCTGCAAAAAATATTTTGATTAACTCCTTCCCCATTATAATGCTATAAGCTAATATTTGTATAGTCATCTATGTACAATTACCGCTTACGTTGAAATTGTGTGTCGAATCCAAATTAAATTTTGAAATTATGTTGGCAATAACCTTTCCTATGACACCGAGACAAGTATAAGTTGTAATCGGATGGCGAATAAAATGTGCAGTGATAATGTTCAATAGAAGTTAACTTGAATTAAGCAATAGTAACCTTAATGGTGTAATGAGTTTATGAACAAATATTAAAATTCTATAAGCGACGTCATCTAATGTCTTACTTTGCCTGCACCTACAGGTCCTATGACAGCTAAAAGTTCCCCCGGAACAACACTGAAGCTGATGTCATCTAGCGCAAGAGTAGCTCCTTCTTCCTGATGATAACAATAACAACTCGGTTATGGATTCAATATTAAAAATGACAGGTCATTTTACGGCGGTCTGGTAAGTATTTCCCCATTGTGTAATCTGTGTTACAGACTGCGAAAGATTTGATCTAAATAAATTGGTACTGCGAGAGAGATTAACGTTATCATTCAATCATAAAGAATGTGTGTAAATGAAACTAAATCACAAATATCTCCGGAAAACAAGGGGGTTCTATGGATGTTTTTTGCATCAGAGGGTCCGTTACTTTGTTTTGTTTTGAACGTGTATCGCAATTGGGTCTGAACCTTTTTTATCGGGTACTTCGGTACTCACAAACAAGAAAAGTGAACACGCAATCGTTACGGTCGCATCTATTTTCCCCACAATGCCTTTCGATATTTTTCCAGTCTTGAGAATTTTCAAACACTGGTTTCAATTTACGCCATTTTTTTTTTCAATTTTAGAAACAGGATTACGTACTTACCGGACCGTCGTAAGTCATTCATTCATGTGCGATCATGGATGACCGAGTAATCGATGTTTTTGTACAATGGAACATATCAACTTGGGATCGAGTTTCAGATGGTAATGCCAACACAAATCCTATTCAATTTTCCTTCTCTTCTTACTTGAGGCAGGTAAATCATTATAGGATTCAAGGGAGCCTACAAAAGCACCAGTAGCAATCTGCTCAGTAAGTTGATATCAGTGTCTAAGCTGGTTCACTGAATAACAGAGGAGAGAGCTCAGGAGTTATTCAACCAGAGATTTAACCACCACCCAATGTCATGGAACGGAAGGCTACTGGCAAAAGGCTACTGCAGAAAACATCGAGGCGGTGAGAACCCATTGCAGCAAAGTCTGCGAAATATAAGTGCTAGGAGAAACGGCATTGGACTTTCACCAGCAACATTCAACAGAATTATAAGACACTGACCCCATCCTGTGGGGGTAGATTGGGGTAATACTAATGACGTAACTTGGTAGTTATACATTGCAGATAATTTGAACTATTTGCAGATAATTTGAACTATACCTATATAATTTTAATTTTGATAATATTACAAACAATTTGAGATCATTTCCACTGAAATTGAAGCATGATTTTACATTTGACCCTGTATAAAATAAATTTAACATTTGGCCTATAATAACGGTTTTCAGCTTATAACTCCATAAGTATAAGTCGGAGATAGCACAAACTATACCTTTGTAATCCTTGTGACCATACCAACAATTTTGAATTTGATATGTATTTTAACACAATTTCACCTCTTTTCAATTTGACCCCTGTATGATCTTTTGAGACCCCTATCTCACTTAAGCTACTCAGAATGGCCGTCATACATTTTCGTGTATGTCATAGTATGACATGGTATGAGGTAGCCCTGGTATAAATGCCTCCCCCCCCCCCGTAATACTGACCTACATGCCTGGCTCACCCACTAAAATAACTATTTCTCAATTAGACAACCTGGGGTTACTGCTCTCCATATCACCTCAAGTACTAAGTAGTTTATTTATCATGTTTTATTTATTTTAATATGATGCTTTACACATACTTGTTTGCACCCACATAATTCATAACCGTACAAACCAGCATGAAACCGGCTGAGGTTAATGATCTAAAGCGATGGGTTGTATATGTATAACAGAGAATATTTTTAACATATTTCTACATTTTAACCTTTATAAGACTCTTTGTAATTAGCAACTTAACAATTTCACATACTTCTTCCCATGAGCTTGCCAAGTTTTTCACAATGACCCTCTTCCCCTCCACATGTTCTATCAAGTTAGTCTCTTCACGGTCATGTACACAATCCTGAAATCAAGAAATAACACATTCATAGACTCATAATAATAAGCCTCGCCCAAAAATAATCGTAATCTTTATAAAAAAAAATGTTGCTCAGAAATGATCGGTTCAGTTATGTGGAACTTCCAAAATATCACCTTATCCAGAAGTGGCTATGTTTGCATGAAGTTCAATGTCGTTATAGTTCAATGATGATATGCTCACATAGCGACAATTTAACAATATTATAGCTTGTATTTTAAGTTGCGCGGTAACAAATTCGTTGAGTATTTTCCTCGTCAGGACCACCTTTTTAGGACAACAAAACGGAATCCTTTGATTTCAAAATTTTACGCTTCAGCGACGACAGCTTATGAATATCTTGCCAATTGCTTTACTCAAGTTGACACTCGTCGCCTTGCAAACGTCTTCTTATGATTCAGAATTTTACAAACAAACTGGGATTCTCTTTCAGTGTTCTTCTAAAGAGTTACATACGGAAGTAATAATATGTATTTTAGTAAAGCAATGTGTATTTTAGTATAATGGATAACACGACCGCTATCCATTTTAGCAAGTATCATGGAAATCGGTCATTGGTCAAGCAGAACAAATATACAAACCTGATATGTACCTGATATGCACATTGTGTGATTATAGACAACATCAGTTATACTTATGTCGAGCAAATATATACCAAGTGTAATTGAAATAATTCGATTTTATCAACGGTTCACCCTTTCATTATTATACAAAAAGAAAAAAAAATATGAAATGATGTAATTAAATATGCTTAATTGACATGGGCAACACTACCCAAATATCAAGTTCAAGTTTCACGGATATCTGTCATTGGCTTCTTTCAAAGTTTTACACCATTGTAAGTAGATAGAACAAATATAAGAAGATGGCGGCCCAGAAGTCCCAATTTTAGAACCCCAAATCTTGACTAAAATGTTGACCTCTTTTGTAATAAAGCAAACATTGAATTCAAAACCATTGGAGCTGAAGAATCAACTCCATTGTAAGGATAATTGTTAAGCACGAATAACGGACGAGGACGAGATCGTATATGGGTTATGGTAACACCCATGGTTGACCTACATCAAAGCATCTGGAGCGGTTTGTATCTGTATTGCTGTAAGCTATTTTGATTTCTTCAGGTGAGTTGGTATATTGAAAGAGGCTTGGCCACCAACGTCACCTTAATATGCACACTTCGCGAAAGGTTATTTCTGAATTGCTATGCATAACGGACGAAGACGAGGTTGAATATGGCCATGGTAACACCCATGGTTGACCTACATCAAAGCATCTGAAACGGTTTGCATCTGTATTGTTGTAATCTATTTTGATTTGTTTAGGTGAGTTGGTATATTGAAAGAGGCTTGGCCACCAACGTCACCTTAATATGCACACTTCGCGAAAGGTTATTTCTGAATTGTTATGCATAACGGACGAAGACGAGGTTGAATATGGCCATGGTAACACCCATGGTTGACCTACATCAAAGCATCTGAAACGGTTTGCATCTGTATTGTTGTAATCTATTTTGATTTGTTTAGGTGAGTTGGTATATTGAAAGAGGATTTGACACCATCGTCAGCTTAATATTCACACTTCGTGAAGACCGACAATGTGGGTCACTTGCGCTAACCACAACCCGCATTCCAAATTTCGTGAAATTTGGAATGCGGGTTGTAAAGGTATGGTACAATGTCTACCTGGGGATCCTTATTGTCCGTATTGATCATTATGTTGTTGATGTAGGCACCACTTTCGTGCAGCTTTTGGGTTTCCTCTTTAGTAGTGTTACATTTTAACTCCTCCAAATGTAAGAATTTCTGTATTTGTTGATAAAGAAAAAAAACATAGGCATTAGTTGATATAACGATCATCTGTATCGTCCTTTCTTTCATTGGGATACCTGGCAGAAAATGTCTGCCTCATTTGACAACATGTGGTTTCCCAGTAGCTTCTGGCTATGAAATACCATTTTTCGATCTTGGCCTACACATGATCAAGCACAAAGAGGAGTACTAAGGAAACGACAATATTACCTTAGTAAAGCATTTGACAGATTTTGTTCCAACCTGCTCACTTACCAGTTTGGAATGTCCTATAGACAAATTAAAATTCTCTAAAAGCTTGATCGTGATTATGGTTATCATCATCATCATCATCATCATCATCATCATCATCATCATCATCATCATCATCATCATCACTACGATGTGATTTGAGCGGTGAACACCTGTTATAAGTTTCCATAAGTAGGCCATTATAGATGCACTCAAAACACTATATCGAAACCTTTATGACACTTACCTGAATTCTCTTGATTGATACAATGGCCTGCATACCATGCATCACAGCTATGGGCAAGAACATTCCAACAGAGATGCGCAATACGTTGTATAGAGGAAGCGCCAAAAAGACCTTGGCTGGTAAAAGCGAATTGCCCGTGAGAGAGTACGTAACAAATGTGATGCATGCGATAACACCCGTATAAAATGAAAACCTGTTTCTGGAATGTTTCGCAAGAGAACAGAGCGCATGATCTGTTTTACTTCATTCCTGTTAAAATGGTATAAAACATCAAATTAATGACCAAACGGCTTCGGAATATTTAAGACCATCATTGCACTAGCTCTTTCATACATTTTCCTTTTTTTTTACATTTTTGGCTCTATCACTCCATTTCTATATTTTCATTATAGTCACCATTGCTTTGAGTGGATCAGATAAAATAAATATTCCTAAATGTACAAAAAAATATACAATTTACCTTAGTGTACTTGTACTTTGAACAAAACATTTCCTCTTCTTTTGAAACTGACCTTCTGGCAATTCTGACCAGTTCTGCAAATGGTTTTTCCCATGTGTATATCTTGACCACCCTCATGCCAGAGATGATTTCATTCATGATTCTAACTCTCTCATCTGTAAGTAATGCTGTCTTAGACCTGCAGGAGAAAACAATAATAAAATAGATGGAATCTATGAACTGATCATGCATGATGTTCATGGTGGTGGTGTGGTGGTGTTGGTGGTGGAGATGATGACAATAATAAAAATAGCTACCTTAATTTGGCGAAGAGTTTTCCCATATACACCTGCAGAGGACATAATAGACACCAAACGAAGACGACCAACAGTAAATACACACCAAAGTCAGCCCAGAGAACACCAAGAATGGCAATCAATTGCAGTGGTGCTAAAACTACGTATGGCAGGAACACTGTACACTATTAACAAAATATATATATCATAAAGTTTGAACTGTAACAAGTTAATGAAACAAAGACGTGCAAGTGTACGGCAGGTATTTTGCACAATCAATAAAAAACCGATTTTTCGAACAAAGCCAGGTTTAGTTTAGTAAATGCACACCAGTGTCAGTCCAGAGCACACCGAGAATGACAATCAATTACAACGATGCTAAAATCACGTATAGCAGAAACACTGTACACTATTAACAAAAATAATATCAGAATGTTTGAACTGTAACAAGTTAATGAAACAAAGACATGCAAGTGTATAACAAGTATTTTGCACAATCAAAGAGAGAAACCTGGATTTTTGCCGAGAAAAAAAATGGTTTCTCGATCGAGAAACTACGTTTTTCAAATCGAGAAACCAGGTTTTTCGATTTTAAAAGCCAAGTATTTGAAAAACCAAGTTTTTCGCTGCAGGAACCATTTTTTTCATTTACATTTTTGGGGGGTTGAAAAACCTGGTTTCTTGATCGAAAAAGCAGTTGTTTTTTGGGGGGGTTTGAAGAACCTGGCTTTTGGAATTTGAGAAACTGGGTTTCTCGATTTAAAAAAAATGGCTACAGACCTGGTTTCTTGTCTAGAAACCAGCTTTCTCCCTTCTATTGTGCCAAATAACTGCCATGTACACGTGTGCCTGTCTTGCTCGTAGTAAATGAAATCCAATAAAATGTAGATAAAAAGCACTCAGATAATGTGACATGTCTTGGTCCAGAAGGTTCAAATGCGGGCAACAAAAAAAAACCACAAAACTTTATAACCGTGTAATTAATAAATTAATCATGTTTATCTTTGGAGCATCTGCTAATGACTCAATTGCCTTCTTTGCCTGATTGGATAAGAGTGTTAGACTTTTAGGTATCAATATCATCTAGGGTATCTACACCATATAGCTTAACGACGTCATACTAATGACGTTAATAAACTATAATACACCGTTAGCAACTAATGTAATTTGCAAATTTCTCGCTGTGGTAAAATTACCTGAATTGCACTTCATGCAGCAACAGACTCAAACTTGAGCATAACAGTAAATCAAGGCTAACACAGCAAATGCTTGTCTGGTTAATTGAAAAAGGCTAATTTTTCGGCCGAAACTTTGTGTTACAGTGTTGCTGTTTGTTTTGAAGGTTTTGTTCATCCTTGTTTTCCCCTATGTTGGTTGAGACTGTCTGGATATACCTGTTGTTTTTTGGCAACCTCTCTGTATCCCAGTGGGATCCCAGTGTATGTTTTGTCGTGGGTTCTGTTGAGACTGTCTTTGAGCTTTTAAGATATACTTCCAACTTTAGGTTCATATTACCTGATCAAATCTATTGACATCATTAGAGAGAATGTTGACTATCTGTCCAACAGTTGTTTGCCCAAGCGCAACTCCGCTCAGACGCAATGCCTATACAGAAATGATCAATTTGTAAAAAAATAACTACAGGGTTGTGTTAGTATGTTTCGTTGTTTTCCTAAAAAGCAATTATACATGCTATACCTCTTATTTTATTATAAATGTTTGTCTTTGTGATCAATATTAGTCCTTACATTAAGAGCACAATTAATGGTGATTAAATAACATTACATATGTATAGGCAAAGGTTACAGGCTAATTGAAAGTGCTTTGCATTTGCATCAATAAATCCTAAATGCATACAAGCATACATGCATACACACAAACAAACAAACATAAAAAAGGTTGTTTCAGTACCACACGCATATTTTGATTTTGGAGCCATTTTAAGCGCATTTCGTTTTTTATTGTATGACCTGAGAAAATTTGATTTCTTTTTGAAAAAAAAATAAGTGATCCCAACTTGATATTTCTGTTTTAAAAACCAATATTTTTTTTAAATATGGGTTTAAACTATTTAAGTTACTATTTTGTGTGACTTGAGACAATTCTGGGGGAATTCCTTTTCCAAAATAAATTAAGAAATAAAATTTAAAAAAAATCGCATTTAGAATTTTGGGCCATTTACCGGAAACATCCTGATTTGTGGCTGGTCGCTATGGCTCCAATATTGAAACATGATACCATTTATTTATAAAAGCACTATTAATGAAAGAAGGCATGCAAAAGAGAGAGAGAGAGAGATAAAACAGTCCCCTCTTATGTATTCTTCGAGTTCAATACGAACCCCACCTACCTTCCGATATATAACTGCGGTTGTAGCTACTCTGATTCTCATCCCCATAACATTGCCTCCATGATGTAAAGGATGGTATATGAAAATAGTTCTGATTATGACCACTAGCCCAAAGATGGCAGCATACACGTATGCTTCACTGGATGATATAGCTGGCACAATGGCAAAATACGAGATGATTTTTACCAAGAAGATGGGTTCTATTACTGATAAAACACACTGAAATAATAGAAAGTAACGAATAGTGCACATAGTTTATATTTAAAGTGGCTATATTGAATCACAGGTGTCAATGGATCATATTTGTGAAGGTAATTAACATTTAGTAAAGATTATAGCTAAACAGCTCAATGCTCATTAGATTAGACAAGATAAATGGTGTTTTCGTAATAGTAGAAGACAAGCCTGTAGATCCCGTGACCAAACTCTGGAGACAAAGATTTGAAGGCGTCTTGGGGTTCCCTGATCGATGTTGAAGGTTTTTGACTTGGTCTTGCCGCTTCAATGTTCCGGCATTTTGGGGAAGGGGCAAACAAAGTTAACACGGGCGTAAAAATTGAGAACTGTCGCAATTGAATTAATATGCATGTCAAATTACTCGCCTTATCATACGGAATCTAAAAATGTATAGTTTGTTATAGATCCGACTTCAATGAGGACGCTATGGCCAAAAATGTCAAAGGTCAATGCACTTTCAGTCAAGGTCAAATTGTTAATATAAACGATTTTAAAGATGTAAGTGTCTAATTATATGTTTTCGTACATGACAAATATAATTTTGCAACTTTTAATAGTTCAAATGTTAGTCTTGACCTTGAAATGGCTGGTCTTCTACTATAACCTGGCCAGGTTTATGAATTCCGGAGTAAAGCTATATAGCTTGTTGAATAGGTTGTTGAATTCACGGTGATTTTACACCTGGTGAGGTTATATGTTATTATGATTCAGCTTACCTCAACAGTAGCAAGCGAACTATACAACATCAGGTCTACACCAAATACATGAAGCAAAGCTCTCAGCAGTGAAGGTTGCTTATCTTTTGCCTTGGTATGCATTAATTCCGTGTTCCATGCGCTGGAAAAAAGAGCGAAATATGTAATAATCAACCTATAGACTCTACACAATCTAAAATCACACACGCACAGGCACGCGCGAGCGAGGGCGTACACATGCACACACACTCAAACACACAAATACACACACACACACTACACACATACATACACACACACTAGAAAATGTTTCTGAAGTGCTGATAATCCAAATAATAAAAAATGCTCACTCTAGAAGAATTGTGCAAATGAAATAAAGTTTTTCTATCCCAATATCTTTAGATATGTGAGTCTATCAAAGATATGTAAGAACTTGTGTACAAACCACTATTTTTAGAGATTTTATTCGTTTTGCTTGGGAATTAGGGACCAGGGATGTTTTTTTTTTTCAGCACGGGAATCAAGCATTTGAATTGCAAGTGCAACTCCACAACCTGCATTTAATAACTAAATGGCCGTTTTGTATACATTCAGAAACAAATTTCACATTTGTACAACATTTTATTTTGCCCGATCAAGTTAAAGCGCTGGTTGTCAGGGACCATCCCCCAAATCGTTCGATATGACAGTAGTTAAACCTTTATTTAGTCTAGTAGCTTTATTTGCAACCCAAAATATACCACATCTTTAAAAAGTGTCAAATAATCTTTCCCTTATCACTTTCTTCTACACCATTAAGATATCACTTAATTATACATAAACAACGTCAAATCCCTATCATCGGTTTTGGTAGTCATTTGCTTCATTGATTGACCTTGACCCATTTAAACGGGAATCCATGGACAGGGGAAAATGGCTACTTGATTCAAAACACTGCAAGCTCGGCCTATACCTATCCGATGGGAATGACCTTTACAGTACATTATAGCTAATAAAATAAGCTTTCCGATGATTCCACATATGTTGAGAGATGCAAAATAGCAGACACAATCAGCTAAATTGCACATACCCTTTTTGCACTCGCACGATGACTTGATTTCACGTGTGGTCCACTGGGTTGAGCGCTCGTCCCGCAATCCAAGGTCGTGGGTTCGAGTCCCACTGCGGCCAACGTGTTGTGCCCTTGAGTAAGGCACTTTACCTTAATTACTCCTCTCCACCCAGGTGTATAAATGGGTACCAGCATTATTCAATGCTGGGAAAGTAACAGACTCGCTGTGCGGGAGGAGTGGCGAACCCCCCACAACAAACATAATACGGAGGAGTCTGGCCCAAACGCCAAGGAAAGAGAGATGGACACTCCGCGCACGAGCTTGCTCGGCACGAGACTTTACTACTTTATGACTTGATTTTGTTAGAATGGGCCGTGCAATTGTTCTTTTTGCAAACATTATAAGGAAAAAACAGAAATACCTTATTTACCTTTCCAGTTTTGTTGCTAGGTAAGATGCTGAATTTTCCTCCGTCACTTTGTACATGTCATCCAACTGTAAGTCACTACTATATCCCTTGCGTAGGAATGGTACGAGCCACCTGTAATGTTCATGATATAATAGTATTTTAACCTTATTTTGCACAATTACATTTTCATTCCTCATATATTCAGAAATCATTAGAAAGTGATAACACTCAGATTACAAGACGTCATTCAATGCGTCGATTTCATTTGAAACATTGACAAATTGAGGTTAATTCCAAAACGAAGCGTTGTAGTTCAACGATGATATGTCCTCACAGTGAAGACTCCGAAATGACAGCATGTAGTCTTATAAAATCCTCGGTATTATAATCCAAGGGGATCTTCTCTGTCTTGAAGAAAATATTGTCCAGCAGTTCAAGACGACCAGGTTGATTAAGTCCCTCGACGGCACTAATATTCTGCAATACAATCCAGGTATTCTACCACCAGCAGTCTGCCGCGCCTATGTCCCCATATAGGACCACAAACTGGAATCCCTTTTTGATTCCAAGAAATGAAGCTCTTTTGGCGTAAAAGACGACAGCAGACAGTTCAGCTATCAAGCTCCGGTGACATCAAATATATTATTAATCCTGGCACTATGTAAAACACAAATCTACCATCATTGTAGATTACATTTATATAGCTATAACTATACTGTATAGCTCCTGGTTACTACTGCTGCCAAATCTAACCTCTCCAATCTCTCCTTTATAAGATTTCACAAAGTTCCCAAGTCTTAAAATAGATATTACCACAGCATCATGCATAAACATAACCTTGCACTAGCTGACCAATTGGATTTCACATAAATTACATCATCTGCATTGCATCACCTCACATTTATAAGATCATGGGGGACCCCCAAATTATGCAATCTGTTTTGATCTCAATGCTTAAACAAGTTGACTCAGTTTCTAAATTTACATCTTGGGGAATTCCCATTCACCTCTCTAGTTGTAAACAACAGGTGCATATCTCAACATAGCACAAGGGGAATTCCACTTTCTTCTCTTGCGCAATCTATCTAGTAAATAACACCTGGTCTAATCTCAATATAGCACAAGGGGATTTCCATAATAAACAAAGTACTTTTTCCATGAGAAACCTTTTCTCAAATAAAACTGAGAATCAAATTTATATTCTTAATCACAAAATGGAGGCTAGTAATATAACACTTGGTAACCCTGTTACAAAAAGGCTTGGTAAGACGAGGGTCAACAAATGTACAAATCAAGACCTTAAGACTGTCCAACCGTTCTATTTATATCAGAACAAGCTCTATCCACAATTACTAAAGCCCAATTACAGTGTTCAAAGTTAGAATTTCTCTAACAACCCCAGTATATCACGGAAGCTTCAATGTCATAAAAAATTAACCATGGGTTAAATAAACTTTCACTTACCAAAAAAGGAGCCTGGAAAAAATGTTGGCTTTTATGATTGGATGATCATCTTCCACTTTCTTGTTCTTTGTATTTGCTTCCTTATCCATGTCTCGGTTTTGGAGCTTCTTCTGTAAGTCGTGTAGAGCAAGCAAGTAATCAGCAAGTCAAGGATGAAGTATTTAAAACCTGAAACATGCCTCTATTAAAAAAACCAAACCACAGATGATACCACATAAATTATATAATTAACCTATACTGTTATTTTTTTTGAATTTGATGTTCCACTGACCTAATTTGTACTGAGAATTCATAAATAGAAAATAAATAACCAGTTCATTAATATACTTTTGGTGTTTTCCCTCTGTGCTGCTCAGTAAATCCTCAGGAAATCGCGTGTCGTTGGATGTTATTTTAGGCCATGTGAATGCAAATGTTAGCTTTTATGATTGGGTGATCATCTTCCTCTTTATTATTCTCGGTATTTGCCTCTTTATCCATGTCTCGTTTTGGAGCTTCTTCTTTAGGTCGTGTAGAGCAAGCAAGCAATCAGCAAGTCGCTTCTGGCCAAAGATGAAAATGTTGCATACCTGAAACATGCCTCTTTTAAAAAAACCAAACCACAGATGATACCACATAAATTATATAATTAACATATTGTTATTTTTTTTTGAATTTGATGTTCCACTGACCTAATTTGTACTCAGAATTCATAAATAGAAAATGAGTAACAAGTTCATTAATATACTTTTGGTGTTTTCGCTCTGTGCTGCTCAGTAAATCCTCAGGTAATTTAGACCATGTGAATCGAGAAACGTTTCATTGAACTTACAATAGTTGAAGGAATGACAATATACGATAATTAGCTCATCTTAATTAACGATTTCTCTGTTTCTAAAATAGGTTGTGCTTTAGTACAAATGCAAGCGTGAGCTTTTAAAACGCTCAAATATTAAAAATCTTTTTAAATGCATGCGTTACATACAATTAAATGGTGGGTTTCCCATCCCAGTCCGATTTTTCGTATGTTTTGTCCAGATCAATTGGTCCAGCCGTTTGGGTAGTACATGCAAAGGTGTGCACTTAATTGGCCCATCGAAGAGTGTGCGGTCGACCACATTTGGAGATATTTTTGGTCGTACATAGTGCAGTTAGTGTCCACTGTAAACGGGCCTCGACCTTTTGCCCACCCAACCAAATCGTTGTGACATGTATTCATTCATAAGTTGGACCTTACGTTAATGATTTCCACTTCACAGGGCACCATCCAATCACTGATCAATGACATGCTATGAATGAGCGATTACCCACACACTGTGTGCATGAACATTGGCGAGTAGGCCTGTTTTTACACATGTTGGAAGCCTTGTTAGAAATGGTCGTTTCGGATCTTGTTAAGCACCATATGTCAACCAAATTACACCACCTTATAGAAAATAAGATTATCTTGGTTGTCAGCTTCTACGAAGAGTATAGGTCTAACCGTTTATCCATGGCGCCCTCTTGAATCTGCCTAGCAATCACTGGTGATTTTTGCCGTAGAGTTAGCAATTATACCCTACCAAATACCACTCTTTAATAAACTAACCATTTTCGGATTTTTCTGAATGTTCTATCATAATAAAATTCACAAATAGTTATTGTGATAATATATTCACAATTAGAGCTTCTACAAAAAACGTTCAATTTTCTCCTAGACCATAAACCCACCCCCCGCAGCGCGCGCAAGTGGCTGTAAGCCTGCTTGTAACTAAAACGGGGATCCGTCGCTCATACAGTCCACGGTAGGGTTATTTAGCCGGCTGACTATGTTTTTCAGTTTGTAGACTTAGGGACCCATCTTTTTGACATTCTGCGGGGACATTGAAATATTAATTATTAAAGAACAATATACAGATGTTGACTCTTAAAAAGGAATTTTATATGGAATAACAGATGCCAATTTTTTGAAAAAAATAAGATTTGATGACGGACGTCACGGCATTGATTGTTTATTATTTGCTTCGGGGATCCATTCAGGTACAAAGGACGTACGTATCCCTACATTGGAAAAAAACAACCCGATTATCGTCATCGTACGTCGGTTTTGAATCAGTAGGGAAAGTAAATTTTGTACTGTTTTTAGACATAATAACGGTGTCTTTTTTTTTTTGGAAAAAATAATAGCACTTTTGAGCAAGGTCCTGTACAGACCTTGATTTAACATAGTCCGATTTATATATATCGGTCGCCCGCCCGAATAGAAAACTGATCCTGATACCTGACAACGTGACCCTGTTACCTGACACGTGACACCAACATATTCATCGCGTTATCCGTTATAACGACAATACGGCAAAGCAGTCAGCTCTGTATCTCCCTTGTCACAGCGTAATCGATCAAGATGTGAGACTATACATGTGGTACTGTATATGTAGTAAGACTAAAAGTTTCAATGCATTTGGAAGGCGTATAAAGACTATTTTCAAACTTTTTTTTTAAACTAATAGTTTAAAAATTTCAAACAAATATAATCGTATATGTAACTATACAGTTCTGCTGATGCTATCCGCTAGGAAAGCGAAGGACCAACCTTTCGAACCTACACCTATAGATGATCTATCGCTCTTTTCCAACCCTGCTTGATAGCTCAGTCGGTTAGAGCGTCGTGCATGTAATCCGACGGTTCGCCGGTTCTAATCCGGCCAAGCGCATATGGTTTTTTTTTCAACAACTATCGTGCGCTGGCCATTCCGGGAATATTATTATATTTTCAATGCAGTTCAGTCAAGGGTGGTCCTTTTTCAATGACGTACTACCAGCATTCGGGGTAAGCTAATCTTCAATTGTTTTTCAACATGTTTCAAAATTTCAATCAAATGCAAAATATGCTCCTTAGTGATAGCCATAAACGTAATAGTAGCAGTGTCATGTCAACGCATGAATTTGAAACATTTAATATCAATTATAAGCTTATACTGCCCGGTGACACCATCACCATGTGACTGGTGATCTCAACGCAAAGACTGGGATGGCACCGCATTGCTTCTAACTCGATCCATTTCTGATCCAATATAGCAACTGTTAAAAACGATTGTATCGGGGGTTCTTCGAAGAGTCTTGGTTTATCTCATGGAGGTTGATTTGTTTACCATTTGAATCAATGTGTGATTTTGGAGGCCAAAACTATTGAATTCTCTCTTGGCCAAAATTACCTGGCACCCCTGCAATAACATTGGGTTGCGAATGGACACACTCAACTTTGTTTACATCCAGTTTTCAGGTTGATGAATTAACTGTTGCTTTTAATTGGTTTTGTATTGAATGGATCGTTAAAGATGCTATATATGTTGAGGGAATTTTGTTTAGCTTCTTTATTTTTCAAAGCTGTTCAGTCAAAACTCAGAAATCTTAGGAGGCCTATAGCAACGGTTGGAGCCGAGTTCCCCCCAAACATCAACACTATCAGTAAGTTTCTTGGTTGATGTGGCTAGGTAAGTATTAACTTACCTCTTTTTGTTCAAATGAGTGTCCGCTATTACGATCTTGAAGATCAATGATTTTTTCGAGGGTGGGTGCAAAATTTTGCACCATGTGAGATCCCTCTGCGACGGGATGACAACATTGCTTTTTGCCATTGAAACACTTGCATTGCTGTCTTATTTACTACATGACTACAGAGCTATGCGCTATGTAGCCATGCGACACCGAGACACTCTAATATCAAAACAGCCCTATTATAAGTATTATACACCCAAAAACCATTGCACTCCTGGTTCTTTAGGTTCAGACCCAATTACGATACTATTCAAAACAAAAACCTAGCAACGGACCTCTGATGCAAAAAGCTCCGTAGAACTCCTTCGTTTTCCAGAGATATTTGAGATTTAGTTCATTTGCATACAGTCGCTATGACCGGACTGATAACGTTAATCTCCGCGCAGAGAGCGTAACTATTTAGATAATATCTTTCGCAGTCTGTGACACAGACTACACCGTGGGAAACACTTTCCGGACCGCCGTAACATGTACCCTGGCGCGCGAATGAAAAATCAATAAAATAGTGGCGGACACCAAATGGTGGAGTAGCTTGAGCTTTGGGAGTTACGTAACATCAAAACGGGCGAAAACTATTATTATCAAGCCAACATTATTACAAATATGTTCTACATATTTCCAGTCCCCACTTTTCTCATAAACAAAATCAACAGCTCTCTGACCTACTCCAACACATGAATTCAATCATGTAAGGGGATTTCTTAATATGCTCTCTAAATGTCTGAAAAGTTTAATCGTGAATAGAGCGATGTACTGTATAATATGAAAGCTGACTCAGAGATTTCCGAGGGCGTCCTTAATTTTCAAACAAGTTGTGTGTTTTTTTCCGTTTTTTTTTTGCATATGCATAATGCTTTTCCTTATCCTTACGTCCCTAAAGAGAAAAATGACTAGCAACCTAAATGACGAACACCGCCGAAAATGGAGGTAGTGGTATTTGTGTTGTTAGATCTAGTAGCACTTTCCCGTAAACACAAAGCTTCTTCTTGCGTTTGAGGCAGCAGCTAAATGTGTTGAAGTTGGTGGATCCAGCTCACTTTTGATTGGTTGGCATTTGAGTAGTCTATATCTACCGGTGGACGAAAGGTAGGGCACTCATTGAGAATGTGATCCGCAGTCTGTGATGGAGAGCCACATTGGCAGGCTGGAGCCCCCATCGGTGCATATTGCTGTTGAAACGACCGACTCATGTGCGATTCCTGTTCAAGGTGACTCATTCCTTACGTGGAAGATTACTACCAGGTAGTAGTTCTGTCATAGGTGTAATAGTGAGTTGATCTGGTCTTGAAGTATCTAGCCAGGCAGTATTCCATGTCGGTAAGATGTTGAATGGGGAGATGAAGAGTTGCCGCGTGTCGACAGAAAGGTCGACGAGAGCGCAGTCTCTGTCTGCCGAGCTGGTGTGATTCTTTGACAAAATGTTATGGAGCAGGTGCTTGTTGTCCAACAGAAACTTATTTACCAGTTTATGAGTTTGATGTTCTCTCTGAAGCACTGCAGGTGCAATGTCTGAGACTGAAAGCACTGGTAGAAACTCAGATGGCGTGGGACGAAGGCAGCCAGTAATGGTTTCATGGTCTCGTTGAGTACCGTGTCCAGCCTCTTTGTTTGAGAGCTATTGCACCATGCTGGGGCGGCATATTCAACAGCGCTGTTGACCAGAGCCAGGGCGGTGGTGCGCATGAGGATGGGCTGGCACCCAATGAAAATCCAGTAAGGTGGCACAGGATGTTATTCCTTGAAGATACCTTTGCATATACTGATCGAGATGCTGCCGATAAGTAAGCTACCGATCAAGCTTCACTTCCAAATAAGTTGGTGTAGGATTATATGGCAGAGACGCTCCACTGAAGTTGATTTGAAGCTGGCGATGAGCCTCTTTAGTGTTAAGATAGAAGGCAATAGCGGTGGTCTTGGCTTCACTCAACTTGAGTCTCCAGGTCTTGAGATATGCTACAAGTAGGGCCATTTCCTCAAGGCAGGGGTCTGCCTCCTGATTTTTGAAAAGTGACAAAAATGGCATTTATGGATTTAAGGGATATAATAATCACTGTGTGAAATAACTAAGCTCAAATCGAAGTCCTGCGTATAGAAAATCACAACTTTGTTTAAAATTTCAGAATCCGGAAATATAATAGGGGCCTAATTTTGTTATACGCAGTATCCTATGGCACTGTTAATGTGTACTGCATGAAAACGAAAAATCTGATTCATCACTATAACTTGCGAATTAAGCATTTTAGCATTAACCATTTTATGTGGGAACCCCAAGCCCACGTGAAGGTGCCCTTTCGGGTGAGCTCCTTAACGCTTCTTTAGTTCTAGTCGACAATTATTAATTACTACACAAACAATTATATTTCGAAATCTCGGAGTCAGCCTTAAAAATTGGCTACATCCCAAAATCAATATTAGACACAAACCAGTCATTTAGTTTTATCATATCACAAGAAATTAGATTTAACATGGTATTTCCTATAGATCTTACCTGCTTTATTGAAAATAACGCGGACAAGAGGAATTGTAAGGCTTAATCGTTATGGTGCCCCGCATATTGTTGGAACACTAAGAGTATGGGATGTCCCACGCTTGGCCCAAGCAACCTTCAGAGAGCGCGTTACAAGACTACGAGGGGCATATACTGATATGACCTTTATACATGGTGTGATTCAGGGAATTTTGCGTTTGAGGATACTTAAGTTTATGAACTTTCCCAAGTGACCGGCTTTTTACAATGGGTGATTTCATTTTGAAAGGTTTGACAATTGTACGACTCCTCTTTCCACTAGCATATTATACAAATACTACCAGGTTCAATAGACAATATATATATATATAGATATATCACTATCTCTTACGCTAGGGCGAAATTCTCTTTTGTTATGTATTGCATTTGACGTTAGGGCGAATTTTTTTTTGCCTTAGCGTTTTCCATTGTTTGCGATTTATTCCGTCAAAAGATATGAATATTAATTTATGCAAATGAAGGATAATCTCATTAGCTAACAAGAAACATGTATATTAATTAATTATCATAATAATAAAGGCTCATTATAAACTAATGAATTATTAAATTTTCGCCTTATGGACCTATCTAGGAATATATATATATATATATATATATATATATATATATCCCTTACGTACCTAACTCCATATTCGGAAAATATCCACGTTGATGGAACCTGACGATTGAGATTTCGAGTAGGGCGCCCCCTACCCTGACTTAGAAATGTTTTGGTACTTAGTCGTTTTTTTGAACTAGCATTCTTCAGCGAGACCGCTCCTCTAAAGTCCACCGGCCACTTCCAGGTGAAGACCAAGGAAGCGGTACGCTCTGGACTTAGTTTTTTTCCACCCAAGGTTCGCTTAGTAGATCTAGAGTGATTTTCAGCTAACCAATGAAGTGGTCCGCTACTGGAAAAATCTCGCTGCCGTGGCCCGGCTACGTGACTTTTCACCCAAGAGTTGGGTTAATAATCTAGAAAAAAAAAAAAAAAAAAAAATATATATATATATATATATATATATATATATATATATATATATATATATAACACGATGTCAAATTTGAACTTGAAAACTGCAGGGCAAATTAATATCATCGTTATGAAAACTTAGGTGGCGCTAAAGTACCATAGACTCTGGTCACAGATTACACCCCTCTTAAAGAGTCACATTTTACAATATACAGAAATCGCAAATGGACAAATTGTTTTGAAGGTTGTCAATTCGATAAACTGTTCCATGCTACTGCAATTTGAATTAAATTATGAATACAAGCTGATTCATAACATGTTTACTCATGTTTATTGTAGTTTTTAAAAATATCTGAAATAACTCCTTGTAAACTAATATATCATTGGAAAGAGCAATTTCTGAATGTGTAAATTAAAAAAAGAATTTGTGGATTTGCTCGTGTATTATGGTATTATATGTTGATAAACCTGAGTTAGGGACCAAATCAATACTCAACCGGCGGGCATTTACGGTTTTGCCCGGTTCCAGGCGGTTCATTTAATTCGCTCAATCTTCTTAATCCTTTAATCCGATTAAGTAATTCAGCAAACTCAATTGATGAATTAATTGAACCGCTTGGACATGGTCATGTTAGTGCCGAACAGGATACCAAGGTTCCGCACATGACTTGATGGCATGATGATACTATCACCAATTTGCAGTAAAATATCTGTAAGAAATTCCTTGTAAACTAATATGTCATAACCTAAGTTAAACTGATTTGAATTAAAGGGGGGGGGGGTATCCCGCTGCTAATGGGAAAATTTTTTTCCAGCGCAAAAAGTGAGATATTGTAACAGCCATATGCGGTAAAGTCTTAGCTTTGAAATACTTTTAATTTGACTAAAATCCGACTCTCGGTTCCGAAGATACGACTGATTAAAGTATCGGAGGCGACAAAAAAAAATTGGCAAAAAGCATTTTGTCATATACTTTGCATGTATTATTAATTTCAACCAGTGATAATTAACAATATTTTTCAAAAATAATTATAGGCTGTGGGTTGTGTTGCTTTTAAAGTTTTGTATTGAATCGTTAAATAAAATGATAAAGATTAAATATAGCTCACTTTAACATACTGCGATACATTTCTTATGTATTTCTTTATTTCCTCACCCTGCTATATTTAACAAAATTATTAAAAAAAATCATAACAAAGTTATTAATGCATCTTTTTCAACCAAACTTTGATTAAAAATTATGATAATTACTTCACATAAAAAATGCAAAATAATTACATAATTCGTATAAATAGCGCCCTCAACGTAGCACAAACTTTAAAGGGCTATATCTCAGTTCGTAAAAAAACGAAAAATAGCAATTTTCAAACAAACGTAACTACAAAACGAAAAATGGTATAGGAATGAAATTTGGCACAGATGTTAAGAAGACTAAGGTTTAGAAAACCATGTCTTCTGATTTTTTTTTAAGTTATTCAGTAAAAAGTGCTTATTGGCTGGCTCCTGGTTGCCATGGCAACCAATTCAAAAATCCGAGAACATGATTTCCTCCGGAATGTCTCAGCAAATATTCTCCCCAAACCCCATTAATGTACATCAAACGGTATTTGAGTTACGTTTGTTCAACAATATTGCCAATCACAGGCCTAGCATGGTTACCATGGCAACAAAGGTAAAAATTAATACCGATTTTGAAAGCTCGGGTCAAGGCCTACATGATGGTATATGATATGTATAGGTGACATTTTGAGAAATATCTGAAATCGCTCCTCGAAATTTCCAGAAATAGCGGGATAACCCTCCCCTTAAAGGGCCTTCTTGATCATCTGGTATACGTCTTTCAAGTAAACCATTTCACTAATTGGCAATGGTTTTACAACCAAGTTGTAGCAGTTTGGACACTTGACCTTACTAACAGGCCCATGGTCACACTCACTCACCTCTGGAAGAGGGAATGTTTGAACAAACTATTTTTAAACATATCTATATTTCTAAATTTCAAGTAGGCCTTCTTCTTGATAACCATAAGTTAACTTGAAAAATATTTATTAATTTAATCATGTCTCATTTTTAGAACTCAAGCTTTAAGTCATTTACCACAATCAATTTCCCCATTTCAATATGAAAATTCAAGAGCTGCGAAAAATTGTTGATGTGGTCTGGACTAGGACCATAGCAAGGACAAAATGAATTAGTCTTTATGACATAACTGCTAATTCAAATTTAACAGCTACATTGCTCTAGAGAGAGTTGACCAGGCCAACTGAGGCAGCCCTTTAAACCATTCGACTTCCTGTCTGTAGACATCTGGGTAACTTGAATCGGTTTCTATTACGCCAAATGCGTGAACAAGAAAGCCTCAAATGGTCTGCAACTTTCATTGTCAAGAAAGTTTTACTTTAATACTCACATTCAAAATCCATCAATCAAGATCAAAATTTCAAATGCTGACAATTTAAGCGATATCGTTTTATCAACATCTACTCCTCAAACATCGTATCTGCTTGTACTATGCTTTCCAAGTTTAAAGTTTGAAAGGTGCTGAATCAGAGTTGTTGGGTCCATCCTCCGAGAAATGTGGGGAACATTGTAAAATAAGGGACAAAATTCAACAACATCGGTGCACTGGGTAAGTATAACCCCAGAAAAACCTTGAACTATACCAGGACTGAAGCTGTGTAACTATAGATTGGAGACAAACTGTACAAATACAATCAAAAACAATTTGACTGGATTTCAAATTAATAATTTTACCCCTGTTATAATTTTACCCCTTTTTACAATCCCCGCATTTCTCATTTATAACTCTACTAAAAAAAGGTAAAGGGGACGGACCTGTGTACACAGGAACTGAGTGCCCATCTCGCTTTCGAAGCGATTGGCCAGACTCCATCATAGAATGTTGCTGTAATGGGATCGCCACACCTCATCTACAGCGAGTCTGTTACCTTCCCAGCATTGAATAATGCCGGTACCCATTTATACACCTGGGTAGAGAGGAGTAATTGAGGTAAAACGCCTTACTCAAGGACGAAACACATTGACCCCAGCGGGGCTCGAACCCACAAACTTTGGCGTGCGGGCCGAACGCTGATCCACTGGACCACATGTGCCCCCTATGTGGTCTATACTCTACTAGTCATTTGAATAGGGTTCAATTCTCGAAGCTTGGGGAAGATTTGAAGGTTTTTTTTCGTACTTTCAAGGGTGCTGAACAATTTATTTGGCCAATCTCTGAGAGAAACGGGGAACTCTTGCTAGAGGCATGATAAGTAACCACGAGAGGGCACTTTTTAAACAAAAACAATTGCCACAAATCAAAATATAAATCAAAGTGAACGTGTTTGAAAGTATCTGTTAATATTTTCGAGGATACTGAACAAGATTGTTTTTGTCTAACCTCTGGGAATTCTAGGAAATTTGTTATTCTTTATTTTTTTGTACTTTCAAGGATGCTGAACGAGATTTATTTGTGTCCAGCCTCTAAGGAATGTGGGGAACTCTTGCTAGAGGAATTTTTCAAAATGGCGCCCAGACTTCGAGAATGGGGCAATTTGAACCTCGAGTAGATACTCGGAGGGTGCTTATGAGTATGCCAATTATGGAAAAGGTGCATTCCAATTCAAGATAATTGTCACATGGAACATTATCTCAAAGGATATCCGAAATACAGTTTTACTTGGTGTTTTTAAAATGAAATTGAAAAAGCATTTTAAATCTTGATAGTACCAGTAGAAATATTGTATTTTGCAATATGTTTTCAACATTTGTTTCTATTCATGTATCATATGTTGTTATTATATACAGGGCCCTACTGCAAATCAACTCTGTTGCGGAGGCCCGTAATCAGGATGTTTGTAGGAGAGGGGCGATTTTTTTTCGAAATGGGTATTTACTTCCAAATGCGCCCCACCCAGAGATGGGTGAATTTGGCAAAAGTAGACCTATTTTACCGAAATGTTTGGCACGCTCCGCTCGTACGCTATTTTATGGCCATTTTTAGGGGTTTTGAAGGCATTTGTTAAGAAACATATAAAAAACACACTAACAAATAAAAAATAGATAATACTTTGAAAAATGGTGAGACGTGTATAACGTGATAAGCCTTATTGAATGCACGTGAGTACACTCCACCAATTGTTTGACACGACACACTCCACGACACTGACCTTCATAGCCAGCGAACCAGAGAATAACGATAAATGACCCCGGCAAATTTTTGAGCGCTTTCGCACTCGGAGAATTGAAAGCCAGTGTTTAGTGAATACAGAGAGATTGGAACAAGCCAAAAAGATATACACAACGCATGCAGCTTATCCAAAATCCGATTGTGTGAATCGAAGAACGTAAATGTGTGAGCATTATCGTCTATAAATATTTACTCGAATGAGCAATTCTACAAAAAAAAAAAAAAAAAAAAACGAAATGGGTATTTACTTCCAAATGCGCCCCACCCAGAGATGGGTGAATTTGGCAAAAGTAGACCTATTTTTACCGAAATTTTTGGCACGCTCCGCTCGTACGCTATTTTATGGTCATTTTTAGGGGTTTTGAAGGCATTTGGAAGGGGGGGGGGGCTCGCTGGTTTCCGGCCTGCTGTTGTGTAGGTTGCTGCTACCCTGTTGAAAGATGGTTAAGAAATATATAAAAAACACACTAACAAATAAAAAATAGATAATACTTTGAAAAATGGTGAGACGTGTATAACGTGATAAGCCTTATTGAATGCACGTAAGTACACTCCACCAATTGTTTGACACGACACACTCCACGACACTGACCTTCATAGCCAGCGAACCAGAGAATAACGATAAATGACCCCGGCAAATTTTTGAGCGCTTTCGCACTCGGAGAATTGAAAGCCAGTGTTTAGTGAATACAGAGAGATTGGAACAAGCCAAAAAGATATACACAACGCATGCAGCTTATCCAAAATCCGATTGTGTGAATCGAAGAACGTAAATGTGTGAGCATTATCGTCTATAAATATTTACTCGAATGAGCAATTCTACAAAGCATTAGCTATGTAATGTGCAGGTTAGTGCGGTTTGGCCATTTAGTGACCCTGGGGTCACTGTGACCCTGATTACTTCTTCATTCCGTAAAGACAGCTGAATTCATCAGGGTCACCAGGATGTAGGGTCACTAAATGGCCCAATCGATGTTAGTGTGCAGTGAATGCAGGGCGCACATGTAAATAAAATCAAATATTGTAAGATGTCATTCAGTAATGACTTGGAGGGTAAAACAACAGTGGCAGATCCACAAGGTGGATGGTGAGGGCAGGGCAGACCGCCCCTACAATTTATCAAAATCATGAAAAATCAACTCATATTTGGCAAAGTCGGCCTTGTGCTCTTCCAAGAGACCACTCGGGGTCGATCCGCCCATATATTTCCATTCCCCTTTTTACCAAAATTTTCAATTATTGAAACAGTTGTAACTTTCAAAGTATTATGAGTCGAGCATTTTTTTTTATCTTTTCCAATGGGGAAAAAGTACACTTGGAGGAATTTTACTCGAAATGTACTCGGTGTACTTGCCCATAGCACTGAACTCGAAGCGTACTCGGTGTACTTGCTCATAACACTGAACGCGAAGTGTACTTATGTATACCACTGAACTCGAAGTGAACTCAAAGTGCACTCTGTGTACTTACCCATAACACTGAACCCGAAGTACCCAGTGTACTTGCTCATAATACTGAGCTCAAAGCGTACTCGGTGTACTTGCTCATAACACTGAACGCGAAGTATACTTGGTGTACTTGCTCATAACACTGAGCTCGAAACGTACTGGAAGTGTACTTGCCCATAACACTGAACTCGAAGCGTACTCGGTGTACTTGCTCATCACACTGAACGCGAAGTGTACTTGGTGTACTTGCTCATAACACTGAACTCGAAACGTACTGGAAGTGTACTTGCTCATAACACTGAACTCGAAACGTACTCGGTGTACTTGCTCATAACCACTGAACGCGAAGTGTACTTATGTATACCACTGAACTCGAAGTGAACTCAGAGTGCACTCTGCGTACTTACCCATAACACTGAACCCGAAGTACCCAGTGTACTTGCTCATAACACTGAACGCGAAGTATATACTCGGTGTACTTGCTCATAACACTGAAAGCGAAGTGCACTGGAAGTGTACTCGATGAACTTGCTCATAACACTGAACTCGAAGTGTACCCGAAAAATACTATTTTTTCCAAATATGCAACTAAATAATGTTTAGAGAAGAAATACGTTTCTAGCATATTATACTATAAATGCACTCGAAAAAGACTAGTTTTTGTTCCAAATTTGCATTACAAAAATATCTACATAAAAAGTACATTTCGAGCACCTCAAGAATGTGTAGAGAAAAAAGTACCAGAAATTACAACACTAAATGTTGAAAATTGTAGATTGTACATTTCAAGTACAACTTTAATTATGAACAAGTACATTTCGAGCACGCCGAGTATACACTTCGAATAAACAAATTACGTATATTTCGAATACATTTTGAGTATATCTTTAAATTTGTAAATAAAAAAAAGTCATAACTGGTAGATACGGCTTTGTTGCACTCAACGGTAAAACTAGATACGCCGTTTTATTTTTTGTAAAGGGATGCTTTTTTTTTTAAAGTTTGTAAATAACAACTCTTCCAAATATTTTGTCAAAAGAGCATTTTAATTTTTTTACCAAATTTATGGCACAAAGCATATCAAAAAATGTAGTTACGATCTTCTTCCACTCAACATTACGCTCAGTACTTAATATTTTAAAAAGTAAATGAATACGCATAATTTAACACCTATTTCAAGTAAAAGGCTCAATTTATTGTAGAGTTATTAGGCTAATTAATCCTAATTACGCCTAATTAGGTGTAGATACGACTTTGATGCACTCAAAAATTGGAAAAAAAATCATTGTGTGTTATAATTATTTTCATTAAAAAACTCAAATGTAGATTGAGGTAATAATGTGAAGCCGTGGCCTGTTTGCAAAACTGACAACTTGATTCCAAAGATTGCAGTTCGGGCTATACTTAACCGATAAGAATGATCTTTTCAAAAAAATAAAATAGGCTTAAATTTATACCATATATGTTGGCATATATATATGTTCCTTAAAATGTAAAATGACGGACGCAATCAGTTTCTTACCCATCCTGTACTGAAAATAAAAAGATGTTATAAGCTTAATTCAGGTACGGCGAGAATATAATTTGCTTCATCTCCAAGGATTTCCACTGCAAACTTTAGGACTTTTTATTTTATTCATTGATCACTAGATATCCTTGAGAAAAGCTTATTCTCAAAATTGGAGCTGATCCCGATCTTGCGGTTTTGTGTTATGAGCAATTACTCGTTTCCCACGGTCCCATAGGCTACTGTGCTGTAATTTCTGTCCGTTTACGGATAGAAAATACAAAATTGCGAATTTCTTACAGATGCGACCGAATTTGCACGTAAGATTGGGCAAACGTGGATTACTAAGGCTAACGGTTTAGATGATATAAAAATCTCAACATTTTTTAGGTAAGTCGGGGGGACGAAATGCCTCTTTAAAAAAGAAATTGGTGTTTTCCTGATATTTGAAGACTTTGACTCTTCGTCCAAGCTGGGTCCGTTCCCTGAACCTAGTCGTAAATCTAACGTGGCATTTCTAGTCATGCTTATTGACCAATTTGTCCAAAGCACTGGTACTGCTATGAATTAGGGTCTTTTATTTAAGTACATACCATGAGTTAGTATACTCGATTAGGGTTACGCCCGTGTTTGGGAACGGGCCCTGTCTACAAGTTTGAACTCCCGTTTATTCCATAGTGTGTCAGTGTAAGAGTTTTGTTGTATTGTATTGACCCATTCTGGTCCCTTTACACTTAGAAACTGTGTAGGTCCATTTCGCCGTTGAAGGGCTGCTCATTAAATGACGGTTCCCGTGACGTCAGAATATTTGAGAACGACAGATTGTCCTGTTTCCCCACAACTGTGGTGCAATCGTAAGAATAGGTGCAGCAAATAAACCATTCTATCATTTGATGGCTACTTTCCGTGTCATAATCGGAATTATGAGTGAAGTTTCAGAGGAATTTACTGCATCGTTCCGGTTCCAGTTTTCTCTCTTTTGGCCTTTGAGCCGCTACAGTTCTTGAACAAGTAATATTCCGACTTATTTCCCTTCTAACATCTTTCAAACATTTTTATCATAACCGACATTTATTTATGGCAAATCCTGAAGGTTTAAACCTTTATATCTCGTACCATATTTGAACTTCTTTGGTTGTAATAAACTTGTGGCGTTTTCCATTATGCATAGAATTCAACCACCCTTCCGAATTTTTTTTGACTGTAACCGCATGCCACCCTGGTTGAAGAAGCGCGATCGGGAGATGTCTTACACCCGGCACGCTATATAGTGCTCATTAATATGTTTTTGTATCCCGAGTCCCCGGCCCTCATTCATTAACTAACCACAAGTGCGGATAAGTCATACTTTCAAGGACGGAAGGATTTAAAATGGATCAGTGAACGAAATATCACCTAGCTTCAACGGCGAAGTTTTCATAGTGGTTTTATTGCCATATATGGCTTTTCCCCCAAAATTGATACCATATTGACCAATTACATTACGACCATCATAACAAACATTGTTCTGTACAATCTGAAACCTAGTTGTCTACATTGATAATGGGCTGCAAACACGTGGCCTTTTTTCTATTTTGATCTCCTAAAGAGGGCGTTTTGTACTTTGCCTTCTGTGAAAGTCCAAAAATTAAGACCCCTGTCAGTATCAGTCGAAAGCATTCAAATTATTGATGTTTCAGTCATAGCTTAATATTGAAGCCTAAGTCTATAGAGTTCTAATACTTTTATTTTTTGCAACGAAAAATTACAAAAGTAGAAAACATGAGTGCTCAAAGATGATTCGATGAGTTTCGTTTGATTTTGTGATTGAGCAACTCATCTGATCGTGTCCTTTATTCGATCACGTGCACCCACCTCCAGATGGGGTCTAAAACTTTCAATCATCCCTTTCCCCACCAACGGTCTTTGTAAAACAAAGCCAAAAACAACAACGAGGAAAAACAAAACAAAATAACAAACAAAAAATCCAAAATCCAAAATCCTTCATTCTTGCACAAATAGGGCGTTTCAACTGGGCTGTTAAAGGCACTATCAGTGATTTGATAAATCAGATAAACAAAAAATCATCAAAAATCAGATTTTTGCATGTCTGGAACTAGTATTGGTATTCTAATATACCCTGCAAGTGATACGACCAAACGCAGCCTAATAAAAACAAAATCGGTTATTTTAGTCATAATTGTCCGAACGGATACTTTCTACAACACGTAATTGAATGGAGATTCGTATCTTTGAACAATGCTGTTTTCTTCCTTTTCTATTAATTCTTCTGTTGGAAAAATTAACTTATGAGACTTATATACTTCACTTTTAAACTATTTCTGCAAATTTCAAATATTTTCACTCTGTCGGATAAATCACCGATAGTGTTTTTAAGCAGGGAAAAAATCTATTGTAAAGAATGGATTGGATATCTTTATTTTTCTTGTGCATTTATAGGGAAGATAATTTTTTCCACCGATTCCGACAATACCACACGGTTCTACAGGGTTGATTTTTAAAAACATTTTCAATCAAGTTAAAACAAATACCTATCGATTATTTACCGAGCTGGTCATAACGGCAAAAGAAAAAAAGCGACAAAAACTAAAAATAAAGCGGCACATCGCTTGAAAACAAATAAGACGGCGAGACATAAACTTTGATAATAATAATAACATTATGATATTAATAACAATATAGTAGTAATATTAGTAATTTAATGGACTGTTTATATAATTCATCTGATTTTATTTTGTCATTTTGTTCATTTTGCATAGAGTATGTTTATTTTCATCCTCCGCCAACAATAACTTCTGATTAGTGTAGTAGCTTATTGTAGAAGCTGCAAACTGAGACATGGATAAAACCAAAAATGGTGAAGCTAACCATCCTCTCAAGAAAGCCAACATTTTTTCTAGACTCATTTTTTGGTAAGTGGTGGGTCATTAACAATGAAGTTTTAATATAAATTTCTATGCATGAGTTTTGCACTGAGCAGCTAATGCAGAAACGCCTTTTGGAATTAATTCCTTCATACATACACCGATAATCTAATAAAAAGGCAAAAAAATACATTATTCATGACCTATAATGAGTTGTACGACGTGGTGTCAATAGCATAATCCTGTTATAGACAGCCCGTCGTATAAAATCTCGAAATTTGCATGAATATCACAACAATTTGCACAAACAGGCATTTATATTTTTTTATTTTTACAGGTGGCTTGTACCATTACTCCGCAAGGGATATAGCCGTGACCTGCAGGTGGATGACCTGTACAAAATAACTAAGGAACACTCTGCATCTTACCTAGCAGAAAAACTGGAAAAGTAAATTGAGTATAATTTTTTTATGTTCCTTTATTATTGACGTAAACTGGTCTCCTTATTTATGGCTCACGTACGGTGAAGTGTTTGTATCAAAGGTCAAACTGAGAATTGAGTCGTATTGTAAGAGAAAGACGATCGTCTCAGTGACGTAACGGGGTCGGGGGCAGGGGAATCTTTCTCATTGTGGAATTAGTGCTTTTTTGCATATGCGCCAATATAACAGTGAAAGAAACATTGACCTATATTGCATTAAGCCACTTTAATATATTCTTGCACCTGAAAATTTTAAATGTCCTGTTTCCCCCTGCTCAGAACAAAGTGGTTATGCTACTGTCGTATTTACGATGTAGTCACGGCTATGGCAAATACAACGCACAATAGAAGAGTCAAATTTGGTTTCTCCCGAAAACCGTCTTTTCATCGACCGATAAAGCAGGTTTTTCGGTGAAACCAATGTGTTTAAAATTTGTTTTCCAATTTATAAAAACTGATTTTTAAAATCGAAAAACAAAAAACAAAAACATGTAAAATTTGATAAACAAGGTGTTTGAAAACCCCGGGTTTTCGATCGAAAACCCAAGTTTCTTTGCCGATAAACTAGATTATCAAAAGCCTAGCTTTTTGACTCATTAAACTTATTTTTTTTATCGAAACACTTGGTTCATCAAATTCGATAAGCACGATTTTTAAGTCAAAAATCACGATAAACCAGGTATTTTTTTAATGTTTTTCGAATAAAAAAACTTTTTTTTTCAATTTGATAAACCTGTTTTCTTCTATCAACAAACCTTTCCCCCAAAAATAAAAGAAAACACCCCCCCCCAAAAAAAAGGTTTTCTCGTTCATCGTTGAAAATATTATCACGCAAGCCATGTATTTAGACATGTATAATGTAGAACCTGAAATGTTGTTAAATGTTTTTTTCTCAAAAGTCTGTTGATTTCAAGATGGTCAAAAGCCCCTTGAATTTCAAGTGTGGGTAGCACTGTTAAAAATGTTCAGTAAAATAACGTCGTTTTGACTGGCAGCTACGACTCACAACAGTTAAAACGACTTTTTACAGTTATTTGCCCGTTTCGAGTCCCTTTTTACAGTTATTTGCACGTTTCGAACCACGGCTAACAGTTAAAATGAGTTTTTTAAGAACATTTTCAATAGTGTGGGCTTATAGGAAACGGGGCTCCCATTGGGCCTTTATTCGTTCGCCAGAACATTAAATTTTTAGGCATTTTTTCCCATAATAAATGTCCCATTTATCGATAGAGATTCCCATGTTTCCAGTGCCCACAAACATCTGTAATAGGCACAGGACGCTGCTCCATCACACAGATTGTAAGAGTATGAACGGAAATTTGCGAAGTATAGATATAGTTCTGCAGCATGAGGTGAAAAGGGGGCCTTAGATTTCTAACAACCAGGTCCGGAATAATAACATTTGCAATCGTAGCTAAAATCAAGGTTGTATAGTTCACGAAAATACGTGATGACAAAATTTAAAGTGGTGGCAATTTGCATAAACCAACATTTTCCAAAATGGCAGCAATTTTAAAGGTAATACCGCTACTATAGCGAATTAGTGTCGAAAAGTATGTTGTCTGGGTGAAGAGGTTCAATATACAATTGAAATAATTATCTGAGTCATGACAATTAATATACAAGGCTATTTTAGAGATGGCCGACATTCTCATCTAAGAATTACGTATATTTCTTATTATATAACCTTTTGAAGGTGATTTTGGTGTCAAAATAAGTGTTTTCTGGGTCAAGGAGTTCGATAAAACTATTTTAAAAACTGTAAGATGAGTACGAAAGTGATATTTATTGCCATATGTCACTATTTTCCTAGATAGCGCAATATTTTTAATACAAGTACCCAGGAGTGTTAGAGTTACGTGAATGTGGCAAAGTGATAAAAATATTAACCCAGTTGCTTAATAATGAATACCAACTCAAAAGCCTCTGTAACTCCTCCTTGGAACTTCCTACCCGCGCTTTAAGGTCCCTATGAACGAAAACCCAAAACATTGACTACCAACAGGTGTACATGTGACCATGGTCATTTAAGTGTTTGAAATTCGCGGCCATTTTACTCTTGACATATCTGAAAGAAACAAATAATAGTTTAGTACAGGCCTAAATATCAAAATCCAATGCAAATACAGTGTGAGTCAAAATGATTGTTCCTCGATGAATCAAAAAATATTAAAAATATTTGTAATCTTTTTAGAATATTATTGTATACTTTATATTAATAAATAATTACTTCTTAATCACCATGTGAAAAATCCCAAGATTCATGCATTTTATTTTCAAGTTATGGCCTCATTTTTAGAGGGCTCCCGAAATGCCTCGTGTACAAATTTAGTAAGTAAACCATAGAAGATGAGTAAACATGTTAACAGTGTAATTCACAAACCAGGATCCAGAAAAACGAGATAGGCAAAGAACTTTCTTGTTTGTTGCATTTATTCACCACAGTGAAGCACAAAATTATTAATATTTATCATGAAAGAAAATTGTTCCAAAAAAGTCTGACCTTTGACTTTTAGCCAACTAAGGTGCATCACTTAAATTGAAACCTGGTTTTGGTGTGTATTTTTCAATATCTTTTTGTTTTGCCTTAGTTAATAGTTAAAAACGAGTTCATTCCAAACTTGAAGAATTCTAAACAGTCAAAATATAATTGCACTTGTTGTTGTATTAATCCCAACTTAATAGCTGGCCTGTGTTATACTCATTGGGGCATTTATTACCATTTATCCACCAGCGTGTGTAATACACACATTAGGTATCCCACTTGAAATTTGCGCTTCGATTAAAATCTTGTACAAAGGCAAATCTGAGGGCCTTTATTTAAATGAGTGCAGATATTGATTGCCTGAACCAAAATGAAAAATTCAAAATTCCTGTGAAAGCTATTTAAATGTACTTTTGAAGTATTTACAATTTTAAGAGCTACCTTGCACAGTTTGACAAGAAAAAAAAACAGGATATTTGGGGAACAATCATTTTGACTCACACTGTATTTTTGGGATGAATACATATAGAGTGGTCAGGGTGTCACATTTCGGGTGTCGCATTGGTAATCCATGAATAAAATGATTTGACAGTTTGTTGGCTTTTATATGTCGACCATCTTGGAAAATAGTGGCGTATGAAAACGTCCATTACTTTTATATTCATCTGACAGTTTTGAAAATAGTTTTATTGAACTCCTTGATCATGAAAATCTTTAATTTGACACGGCAATCATCTCCCTAAGCTATATAATTAGATATGTCAGGTTGGTGTCAATAAGATGTCAGCCATCTTGGAAAATATCTGCACATGCAACATTTGATAGTTTTGGGAATAGTTTTACTGAACCAAGAAAAACATTTTTAAGACCCAAACTGTCTTCTTAGGTGTTTTTGCTTTTAAGATGGATGCCACTTTGGAAAATGGCGTCGTATGCAAATTGCCACCACTTTTAGTACCTGCGTTCATGAACTCCACATCCCTACGGTTAATTTTAGCTTTGATGACAAAATGTTATTATTCCGGCCCCGGTACCCCTCTCCTTAACTGGTTGGTGTTGCAGCAATAATATTCAAATACAAGACAGGCAAGTGATGATGATCGTGATGAAGGTCATGCAGAGCTGTTTAAAATATTTCGGTATTTTTTTCAAGCACACATAAAATCCATATCAAAAGATACACTATAAAGATACATTACAACACAGCATATTATTTTAAAAGTGTATTTTTGCTCGCTGAACGCTGAGTATGCTAATATGACGAAGTGTGGGTATTTACAGATTTTTAAGAGAGATTTAAATATTAAAGGATAGCCATGTTCTTTATCAGTTATGTAAGCAACATGTGAATGCATGGAAACAATGACGACACCTTGCCATTTATCAAAATTACTATCGTGAAATACGTCAAACTCACTATATATATATTTCCCTTCTGCGTCGTGCTTTATTGGTCGTGAACTTAGCATAAATCTTTTTTTATAGTTTTCGAAGAATCTTTACACACAAGGCCTTGATCTAGAGTTCATATGAACAATAATAATTGATTGTAAATCAGATAAGACGGCCAAGGTTTCATGTGGGTCATTTCACAAAGTTGGAATACGGGAAAAAATTAACCGTGTACAAAATGTGTTGGTGTTACTTTCTACCTTGCATCAAATGGCACGATATTCACCACAAAAAGCTAGGATAATGCCTGACAAAAAAAAATATTAACAGTGGCTTGTTCAAGTGAACATTAAAACAATATAGCCTCATGACCAAAAGCACAGATGTATGGATATATCCCTCTAATTTCACCTTCTGTCACCCAACGCCAAACACGATTTACTGTCATCGTGCGATTGATCAAGTAGTATCATATGTCACATTTTGGAGGTTACCAGGGACGACCCCTGCCCGGCCGGGCAGGGGTCGTCTTCCCTTTAACCACATTGATGTGATTGCTCGAGACATCCAGCGGAATTCGCCTGGCATCCCCGATGATAGACAGGAACATTTTGCAAAATACGCATTTGAAGATTTTGCGATTTTAATTTGCCTAATACTGTTAATAAAACATACATTTAAACTAAAACTTATTTGAAAATCGCCAAAATAAGTTATATTTCAGATATATATTTAACTAATCTACTTCCAATTTAGTTAGATATGCGAAAATATGATGTTAAGTAAAATACGTCACTATGTGAAAACGACAAAATAGCAATTTCAACGTGTAAAGAACAAAAAATTCTGTAAATTAACAGACATCAAATTTACGGAATATATTTTCTTAAATTCACTAAAAAACAAAAATTGTACAAGAAATGCCTCTTGAACTTTTTCAATGTGATAATTTATTTCAAAAATTTGAAGTTTTTTATATTACGCGGCATGATAAAAAAAATCATTTTTAAATTACGGATAATTCTATTAAAATACGCAATGTTTTCCGTAATCTGAGGCAAATATCTGTAAAAATGCTGTAAAAGTTCCGCAAATTGACAAAAGCTTCTATTGTTTTGTTTTACGGAAAAGTCTGTAAACTTACTGAAAACGTCTGGAAATTTCGCTGCCAGAAATTTCCGTAAATTTACAGAAATAGTTTTAACAGTGTTGAAAACGACAGGATACCAATTCAACCGTGAACTGCAAAATACGTCGCACAAATACGTCACTATGTGACGCGGCGAATACTTCAAAATGCAGATACGTTGCTATGGGCCTGCGCAGTATAGATTTTCGAGAATTACGTCGTAATGTGATACGGACAATCTAACGTTTCGTAAATACTTCATAATTAGTTAATTAACATTTAAATAATTAAGTCACTTTGAGGTTTAAAATTGGTGAATATATAGAATAGTAAAATACAAACTGTATACCATTTTCTTCTCCAAAAAGGTCCAAAATGTCCTAATAGTAATGTGTTGAGCAGCATCTCTCGTCGGCTGTGGCCGCTAGATTAATAGATAGATAGGTAGGCATATGAGGCACCGTGATACACTAACATTCCTCATAACATCAAAACGCAACATCAGCTGAAATTTTGGAAAATAACCTGTTCGTTGAGGATATCTATTGCCGATCTGTGAATCAATTCAACAATAAATGTGACAGGAATCACGAAATATATGATAATCGTAGCTGGACAGGATACTGCTCATATGTATTTGGACCTTTAAATCAAAATTTGAAGTGGTTTGGTTTTTTGTAAACACGTGGCTCTGTATTTGCGCCAGCAGTTTGATTGTGCCGCCATTCATGTGCATGTTTTGGATGGCGTGAGGAAGGTGTGGTTTTCTCCATGCTTTGTTTTTTATTATTTAAAATTTTGTTCATTTCATTCCAGAGCATGGTACAGAGAATTGAAGCAGAGCAAGTTGAGAGAAAAGCATCCGTCACTACTGAAAGCTTTGTTTCATGGTTTTGGTGGTTTTCTGATTCAATTTTCTTGTAGTTTACTGCGGTGCTGATGTAAAACAGTATGCAATGGTTTATATCTACAGTTGGCTCAAAACTATCTCGGAATGTTTTTGAATCAGTATGTGCAAAAATTTTCTTGCTTCTTCATTGAAAACTTTGCTTGTAAAACAAGCGTGCAAAAAATGGCTGAGATAGATCGAAGGCCTGAAGACGAACACCCCCCAAACCAAAAGTTGACCAGTTTTTGGAGTCTTCAATGGCCATTGTAGGTGGTACTGGACACGAACACGCTGACCACAATCAATATTGCAAGTAGGCTTTGTTTTCGCTCAGTCAGTGGTGACCAAATAGGTCCTATATAGATAGAGAGGCAAAACGGTTAGCGTAATCTTTAGAAAATTTCCTCGCGCATGTGTTGCCGACCACAAAGAAAACATAGAGTACCACCCTAGAAAGCAATGGTGGCCTCCGCTTCTTCCACCTACTGTGGTTGCCGGCTTTGCATATCCACTATCGTTTATGATACTAATTGATGTATGTGTGTTAGAGGTGGCCAGGTGTAATACTAGTGTAACTGGATCATTGTGCTCATTGTGCTCAGATCCTCTTTTTTCTCATAACGCAATGCGCGCTTAGGTGAAAAGATGTATTCATGAGGCGGTTTATTTAAATCAAGACGACTGAACGTTTCATTTCATTCGTTGTGTGCCATGGGTCGGACAAAATTTAACCACCCAATAGCACCACATCCACAACTGATATTTTGGGCGGATTGTTTGTATCGATTGACATTAAGTGTGTATACAAGCACCCAAACTAATAATTATTCCGTGCAATAATTCAAAATGTCAGCGCCCAGCAACGACGACTGTTTTTTGGAATGGGCTTCAACCCCCTGTGGTGACCCTCTTTGGGTAAAATCATACACACGTATTATTGCGTTGTACCCCCAGTGACCATAGAAAAATCCAAAAACTGCAACTTTGGTTTGGGGTTTTTGCATCTTCGAGCGTCCTTCTCAACTATTCGCACGCTTCTTTACAGTGAGGAGGTGTTAAATGAAAGAGCCGACCAGGCAACAAAATGTAGATTTCGAAAACTTTCAAATAATCAGACTTGGCATAATACGATCGAAAACCTTTTTGTGCCAATTTTATATCTGTCCCTACATGTAGAGGCATCCAAATTTTCAATCAGTGATGTTAATCTTTGCTCCTCTAAGCGAATGGCAAGACATAATACAAAAACTAAAGAGGTCCAAGATATATATAACCTTATTACACAGGGGTTTCCAAGGATTATAGCGAAGACCATTTGAGCCATGTAACATTGCGTTTTAAAGACATAAATGACTTTTTACACAGAATGATCCTTAAAAGGGCATTTCGTGAATCGCAGCCCTCCGTCCCCCCCCCCCCCCCCCCCGTCTTACCTCCCAAAAGTTTTAGATTTTTATTCATCCGACGTTTTGGCCTAAGTCTAGTGGTGTCCTAATCTTACGTGCAAAATCCTACTTCTTATTGTCTGTCGTAAAACGGACAGAAATTACAGCAGAATAGCCTCTGGGCCCCGTAAATGTATACATTTTTTTGTTCAAACACCAAAACCCATCATCAGAATCAACTAAAATTGGAAAAAATAGGTTATTTGACTTCATTGTTAAACAAATGCATTAACTTGTCCCTTTTTTTTTCCCGCAGAAATGACTGTGTATTAAAAAGTTGAGCAAATCCCATTTGGAAACAAGTTGAGGTCAAATGCTAAGTACAGGTCAATAAAAAGTTGCCGCTGAGATCCCTGCACTATTAGTGTTCCTGTTTAGGGTTCTTTTTTTATCATCATCGAAATGTGCTTAAAATGTCCTTCCCTCTAAAATGACTGGCTATAACTTCTACCAAATGTAAATAAACAGCAGTTTTTTGAAGAGCGCCTCCCAATTTTACCAATTTGTAACTTAGCATAATTATATCGGTTAAATCCCATAATAAATTGAAAGGCTGCTGAAAACGCCCTTCCAATATGAAATAGCCGGAAACTAGCGGCATGTATGTGTCTACGCAAATCCAATTAGATGTTCTGCTGGTTCAGGCAAGTCAGTTAGAGAGGTCATTTTCGTGAGGTGACGCTGTTCCTCATGGACGGACCAGTAAATTTCATGTTTCCAGTTCCGCACCCGTTTACTTTCAATCCGGGATTCATTACAAAATTAACGTCTTTTATGACAAATTACGCATTTTTTTAGCATTTCTTTCGCAGGTTATTAGTTTACTAGCACAATTACAAACACCTATAGCTATATCTATCGCCACCTACCAACCCAGAATTAATTTAGCTCACTGGTTAGAGCGGGGGTTCGTGTGCTAGTATTGGAGGAGGTTCGCCGGTCGAATCTGGCAAGTGCATTCCTGGTGGGTTTTTTCAACAAATTGGTGCGCTGGCATTGGCTATATCCAGGGAAAGATTAATAAATAGTAATCCTGGTCTACCGGGAGAACTCTGTATACTCCCCGCCTACAAAATCCGAACGATATAAATGGACTGTTATTAAAAAGGTAGGGTAGGTAGGTAGGGGAATTATAATAATAATGCCAGGAGCGTTGTTAGCGTAATGTGTTTGCTTATTGACCTGAGTGTCCAGTGCGTAGCCAGAGGGGGGGGGGGGAGGCAGCTTCCCCCTCCGTTGCCCCCTGAAAAAAAAAACACCGCTACGCCCCTGCTGTGTGTACGGAAGGCATTGATACAGAAGATGATGTGGAGTGTGAGATTTATCCAGCTGGATTGGCGCGTTCATTTTGAAAGCAAGTTTGAGCCGTGATGGCCATTTCAAAATAGTTACGGATTTTTTAGGCGGGGATTAAGAGTAGAGTTTAAATTTCAAAAAACAAAAATAAATTGTATATGTAAATCTAACGTTCTGATGCTATCAGCTAGGGAAAGCGGTGGACACCTTTCGGACCCCCACCTACCAACTATAGATGATATCTACGCTCCTCTACCAACCAGACTTGATAGCTCAGCTGGTTAGAGCGCCGCGTGCTATTAATGCGGAGGTCGCCGGTTCGATTCCGGCCAAGTGCACATGTTTTTTCAAACACAGTTGTGTGCGCTGGCATCTCCAGGGAAAAATAAATATTCACTTACAACACAACTTGCCAAAATCTCAAAATTTTGAAAAATTTTGATGAGCCTCACAAGTATTTCCAAATGGCTAAGCGAGAATTTGAAATACTTGCGTACGATCATACACAACTGTTTTATCATTTGCAGAACGTTTTATCAGTAATGGACCCATATTTTGGGTAAAAATATCTCGTATTTTGCCATTGTGCCAGCTCTATATCAGTGTGAAAGCATATATATATGCTGCCGTCTTTGTGCTTTGCTAGTAGTCACCGTAAGAATGATTTTCCTCATTCATACTTTTCATCATGGAGGCGGTGTTACGGGTATGAAAATCAGAGTAGCTACAAACTGCCTTTATATTCTCGGAAGGTAGATATGTATTAAAAATGCAGCTCTCATAAAATAACGGAGCGGACCCATGCTTGGGGTTAAGGTGGGTTAGTTTGCCGTCAGATTTTTCCTTTAGGGACGTTAGAGATATTGATCACTAGTGCCGCAGAAGAGTACATCCAACAATAATGGCATGCCACTAAAAAAAAAAATAGGATTGTATTAATCAGAAAAGAAACCTTTTAAGAGATTGACTAAAACCTAATCTTAACACATTAAAAGTGAACAAGGGGGTGGGGGTCCTAAAGGACCCTCCCAATTTGTTTTCGCGCTGCACGCTTTGCGCGTGGGATATATAAGATACGGTCAAGGTGCAAGAAGTGACCGTATGCTACTTACAGGCTACCAGCCACCATCGTGCCTATATGGGGAATTGCCTCCTAATTGTGCAATCTGCTTTGATCTCAAGCATAAACAAGTTGACGCTGTTTCTAAAATTTAATCTTGGGGAATTCCCATTACCTTTTATATAAACAAAGCATTTTTCCCGTGAGATTCGTTTTCGCAAATAAGATTGAGAAATCAAAGTAATATTTTTAATCACAAACTGAGGTTAATATAACAGGTAAAAGTCTCATTCGTTTGTGGTTTATGGAGTCTACCTCGTTGTTTATTAATGTTTATAGGCATTGCGTCTGAATGGAGTTGCACTTGGGCAAACAACTGTTGGACAATAGTCAACATTCTCCTCCTAATTTATGTCATAGATTGAAGGGAATAGTATATTTGGAAAATAATTTAGGGTATTGTATTATATTACCTCGTGATAGACCTTTTTCTGATTGGTTAAATAAAGGTCACATGACATTAGTATAGTTTCACCTGATTTCGCTAATAAAACGTGTATATAAACGCTTTGCCCGGTATAGAAATGTTTTTTTTACGGTGTATAGTAACTTTTTGACGGGATAGTAATTTTCTGTCCTAGCTGTAGTATCGTTACTGTAGCTGACAAAGGATCTATCTATGAGGTATATAAAACAAATATTAACTGCCCTTTATTCGGGCCATAGTCAGTACTATTGGCCTTCGGTGATCTCGAAACCGTACTATTTTCCTCCGCTCCGCTTCGGGAAAATATTACGGTCTCGAGATCACCTTGGGTCAATAGTTTTGACTATGTCCCTCATGGCCAGTCAATATAACCTTTTTCGAGATATTGAACTGATCGGTGCCAGGTAGACTAACGCACACAATAGCAACTGTGTGAAGTAATACCTGCATGCTTTTCAAAAAGCATGGCAAACACACAATGCAATGAATGATGTCAGTGCCTGGGCTGACAGGAAAGCCGGGCAGGCAAGTCAACCTAAAATGATGATCATAACATCAGTTACTCTTACAACCCGATATCCTTTGATGCTCATATTTTCTGGCTTGCTCCAATACACCCATATCTACTACTAACCTTCTTATTTTTTTCTCTCTGGAGAGCCTCTTTAAAGTTTTGCCTCTTCCAGACACTTAGGCTGATTACTGCCAAACTTGATCACCAAAAAGCACGGTTCCCATACATAGTCTTACTCTATTCTTGGATTATAATCAGATTTTTTTTTATTTATCTAAATGTATATGTGTAATTCTAGTATTTCATCTAAGGGGAGGGTTTCTTATCGGGCCCAAAAATGAACTGAACTGAACATCAACTTCGCAGTGGCCCGATTATTTTTCAGATCATTAACATCAGAGCCCTGTTTTTTTTGATAAGCGTTTTCACATGGACCAACTTATAAATTTATGGTGCAATCCCAGAACTCAAAGATTCGTTTATAATTTTGGTGATATAAGAACAAAGTTCTAAACATCTTTCGTCAGGCTTTGGCAAGGGATCCAAGTTCGCACGTCCGATGGGAGAATGATTGCACAGCAAGACTCCCAAACGCAATCGTCTGTTGTACTTGCTCAAATTCATAAAAGCTGCTGGCGTTTTTAGTCACATTAGCACGTATCTTTGGGCAAACCATAGTAGCCAGCTTGTCACGTATGGGCATCAACCTTTAACCTGATCGAATTAATTTAAAAAGAGCTGCGATTGAGAAAAAGTGATCATGGCATGTAGCCCGTATGTGTACTTCCTATTAAGCCAAACTGATTTTTCTGATATTGATCATCATATTGGCTGCAGTCTGACTGGTCCCACCATGAATCCTGATAGTTCAAATTTGCGAGACATTTGTGTACTAGTGTACACGAGCATCTCAACCATACCTGGTTTTAGCACCACTGCAGTTGATCGGCATTATCGGTGTGGACTCTGGCCCTTCCTTGGTGTATATGTACTTTGGTTCGCCGCGTTTGCTGTCTATTCAGTCCTTTACAAGTATAAGGGGAAAACTCTTCGCCAATTAAGGTGACTCAAGAATTGTTTAATTTTAATTTAAAGATATGTTTTAATTTAAACCATATCTTGAGATGTGTTTCGCTACGCAGACATAACTCGGGGTAAGCTACTGTTGTCATTCGAGTGCTGACTGTCTGTCTGTCTATTAATTATTATTTCACATTTTCAAACTGTTTTGGTCTCACCATACCGTGATGCATTTTTTTCATTTTTGGATGCATACCTTTGTGTACGGAAAGACATAAAATAGTGTTAAGGGAAAATTGATATCAGATGTCGCTATAGGCCTGATTTTTTTATCCTGTCATTAAACGCATATTGTCTACGGTAAGAATGCTTTGAGGGGGATGTTTCAATAAAAACTAACCTGAAATTCCAATCTTTGTTCAACAGAATATATGCGTTTACCTTTTACATGAACTTTTTGTATCGAATATGTCAAGGCTTCATACCAGATTCAATTGAATAGTTGTCGTAAAGTCTGAGACCCGCGTCGATGCCGTGGTTTGCCGTTAATCAAAGAACGGAATGAAGTGTCATGAACTCGGGAGCGGGGGAAGAGAGGTTTTAAGGCCACGATGATATTGTAGTTTTGTATATGAGTGACATAAACCTCCTAAACTGGTCAAATTTATTCTGGACTAAGATGAAAAATGGTAAATGGGTTGCAATTTTTTGTATCCTACTTGAACGTAAGAAGAACTTTGGTAGTAATAATATACTTACGGTGAAATTTTCTCGAATTATGTTGACCATGCTTTAGAGTTTGTTGAAGGTTTTGATGTTTGGAATATTCAGTGGGCTTGCTTTGGAACATTTTCTTCGTGAGAAAAGGGACATTTTTTTTAAGTATGGCCTTAATCTTATCCGGTAGCGTGACGTGAATTTTCTATTATACGATTGGTTCAAGTAAACCAACCTCTCAGAACGAATGGAATCGTCGACACCCCCAAAAACTTTTATGAACGTCGACAGGAAAATAAAAAATCCGACTATCGGCTTTAGCGCTCATTGAGTAAAACACAAGCCTCCTGCACTGTTATCGGTATTCTACCATTGTTGCTCAAAAATCCGATAGGATTAGTTACAGGTTACGTGTGCGACGTCACGCCGGGTAAACGAACCAGCACTGCCCGGTTTGACGGAGATATGGGTCCGGTAAAACAGGAACCAAACAAGTCCCGGGCTCCATAGAGGCGGTCCATAGTCCGAGCAACGGAATAAAGCGTGAAACTTAAATGTTGCGGGTGAAAGATTCAACTGAATCGATTGGCCCTATTGTTCCCATTGTTTGGCGTTGGTGAGACCGTCGACCATATTCCGCCACACCGGCAGATAATGCGAGAGCGACCTGCAGACGGGTCTTGGTGGCTGTTAAATTCCAGCTCAATCAGGCGTGATAAAGGCGATTGATGCGGTAACTGTTGTGCATGTCTCGCACCCCTAAACATGTCAGTAGACCAGGTGCGAACTTGTGTTTGTAAACATTGGTTGTCACCTCTCGTAGTACGATTTGCCAGGTTTTGTATAGACCATTGTCCCTTTGACGTAAGTTGGGCAGATAGCAAGAGAACTGGCAAACGAAAGACACTCAAAGAGAGTCTGGGCTTATTGCAAACTATGCCAAATGAGGAATGGACATTATGGCCGGTATTCACAAAGCGTGTTAACGTTAGACACCAGGGTTAGAACCGGAGTTTTACTCAGCGATCTTGGGGTTACCTGGGTCAATGTTCATTTACTTAGGGATATTACCAGGTGAAAGTAACCTGGGTTAAAGTTAACCCGCATTTGTGAATACCGTCCTAGTTCTTTTATTCCCCGACCTTCAAGGTGGCCATCGCTTATACACAAACATTTAAACTATATGGCAAAGATATACCCCTAGGAAGTGACATGAAGGTGTTCGCCCTATAATGGGTAAAGGTCATTTTTATCGCCATGTTTAGAAGTCAATGCCGGGTGTAGACTATTACATTATAGTCCGGGCGTAAAAGCTCAGAGTCCGAGAAAACAATGGTGAGACAAGGGTAATCGATTCAAGTTTGAACTCTTTACGCAACATTAGTTTAACGCTTTATTCCGTTATCGTCTTGGAGCCCCGGGACTGTGGCTGCTCCCTCCCGGATTATAATCTCTTCACACCGGAATGGCTGAGAATCTTTCAAATGTAGCGTATATTACTATCATCTGTCCCCTATGATTGAGTCGATGAACCATGCATTGTCATCAAAACCATTATTAGTGATATAATATACTACGGGCTTAATTACCATGCCCCCGCCTGCACCCCCCGGGGATTTTTTGAGACAACCATTTTTTGAAGCTTATACCATAAGCAGACTGAAATTCAGTTGTCTGCAAAAATCCCCACCCCTGGGTTAAACGGTGATGGCGTCTTTGTTCAAATGGCTGCCAAATGGCAACCACCCTCTTTCGGGATAGAAGTACCGACATGCCTAACACAACACAGAAAAGTCACAGGCACTTGATTTTGGTACCAAAATAGCATTTCCATCCTCGTTTTCCATTGATACCAAACTTAAGTACCAACATTCCGAGCATAACCTCCACAATGATCATAAGTTCGCATGTTAGCAAATTGTCCCCCCCCCATTTTCCAATAGACACACAGATAGGGAACATTCACTTTTTTTTTGGCCAAAAATGTTAGTGAAATCCAATTTTCCATTGCGGTTTTTGGCTCTACTTACTTGATGGAAATGGACTAGTTTTAAATAAAACAAAAATTGAGCATTTTATGGCTAGTAATAGTGTTTTTTGAGTCTCTAAAAGTTGCGACTCAGCATTTCCAACCCTACATCAGTACAATTGTTAATTTCATACTTTCCTCAACGTATCACGTCAAAGTGACGTGATAATGGGGATGTTGGCACTTTCTGATTGATACCAATGGAAAAGAAGAAACCTAAGCTACCCTGTGGTACCAATTTACAGGAATCAGAATGTGTCAGTACGAAAATCACGGGGGGGGGGGGTGTCGGGCGTTTGTTACACAAATGGCTCAGGTAGACGGGGTTTAAGTCAAATGTGACAAGTGATATCGATGCCTTCCTAATCCTTGGAAGATTGACTGATGTGCCAGAGCACTCGTAGGAGAGATTTGTTGAGAATGCCATCCAGAGAGCCATTATCAAGCCTGATTGGTTCCACAGATGGCAGAGCACGAAATTCCTCCACCAGATATCATGGTTGGAAGTTAATGAACGTGCACTTAGATACAATGGCCATCAGGAGAGTTGATGCCACCAATAGTTGTCTGACAGTATAAAGCAGACCGATTACTACATGACTCAAAAGAGGAGGAGGCAAAGATGAATCTCGCATCATGGTTCTGAATAAAGCAGCTGCAATTAGCTCGTATACCAGAACAGCATGCTTAAAGAGGCCGATTGAACCATACCAATGCTTATTAAAAATAGGAATTCCTTCTGTAATCGTGAAAAATCCAAATACAGTGGTTCTCAATGTGATCTACCAGAGATGGGTACAATGTCTGGCTGCTTCACTGAATTCTGCAAGGGGTCCCTTGTCTGTGCAGTGGGTTGCCCAACATTGGCAGAGACCAAGAGATACTCCAGTGTCCTGATCTGCTTCCAGGTGGACTAACTTCTGCAAGGAAACCTTTGATCGGCGATTCTTGATCTCAATCAGCTGAGACACTGTCCAGCACTCTCAGACCCCTGAGAAGCCGCTCCCAGGCGGAAAACGCGCACCAGGCTCAATACCACTAGATGCCACTTGTTACAAGCAATTCTTTTCTTATCCACAAGCCACTCTTGTGTACCCCAAACTTCCTTAGCGAACTATTTCAAAGGACCGGAACTGGCCTAAGAAACTACCCCCGGACCTAAGGCGGGGTCAGCAGCCTGCCTCTGTCCAATCACAGGGCGCTCCAATAAGCCAGATACTTGACAGCTATGCTCATGCATGCTACGCTTCTGCAATGTTATAATTTTTGTCCGCCTGGAGCTGCCGAAGACAAACCCCGCGACAAGCCGGCAGGAGCATCGCATACTCCACCCTGAGCAGCACAGGTCAAGCCGTCTACTCCGCACATACGGGGCATACAGGTTCAATGGTGAAATCCCCCTTGGGGGGGGGGTTCATTGGCAGAGCCCTGGGGGTGTGGGGGAGGGGAGGGGGGGGGGTGGGAAAAGTAAGCTCTTGAGTTGTAACATGTTTGATTGCTTTGTGAAAATGGGTTATGTCCTTACTGAGCCTATTAACTATGCTGAACGTTGCGGGGAACCAGGGGCGAGCGCTCTTGGGTTTTAGCATGGTTTCAGCGCATCCGAGAGGCGTCTCGGTTATCTCACAATCTGAAGCTGATGAACTAATACTGCCCCTAGCGGGGTCCAGGGTTCGGAGCCCGTGCAAGCTCTTGAGTGCCTTCAGAAAGATCTCAGAAATATCTCTTCTTTGAAGCACATGAAGACTATACTGTGCCCCTACGCTGGTGGTCAAGGTGACGGACCCCGGACCCCGAGTCTCATTTTTAGTATGTTGAGTGCCTTCGTAGAGATCTCATGGTTATCTCATTAATCTTACGTGAGGACTATAACTGCCTGTGGACAATAACCAACAAAATCACAACAACGTATTTTTTCTTTTTTATTTTTCAAAACATCATTTCACGCCCCCCCCCTGAGGTGGTTTTCGGGGCATGTGCCCCCTCCCCTTTGCCTCCCATAGCAACGCCACTGCTTCGATGTGGGGTTTAACTAAGAGGTTCAATCCACAGGTGACTCCTCAGTAAACATGACTATCACCGTGCCCCAGGGGCGCTCCAGACCAGTCACTCAAAGGTGACGCCTGGCATGGCGGCGACAGAATCGATACCACCTGTTCCCCGATTTGAATTGCGCGCTGATGGTTCTCACTCACACTTAATGGGCGAGCCCGAAATCTAAAAGGCCCTTGAGTCTCCCTTTGACCTCTCATCCGTGCGCCACGTGTGCAAGATTGTCTTTCCAGACAAACGACAGGCCCCGCACATCTCTGGCCGGGTCGCCGGCACAGATTGCCGACAGCGAGCCCACATAGACCACAACCAAACCTGTGTGTTGAAGTACGTTAGTTTCTTAACAACAACAACTTATGTTGATGTGGACGCGTGTTGGTTGCGTCCGTCTACGTCGTACAACTCCTTTTCCTAAGCATCTCGCAAGCAGGGCGTAAGTAAGAGCTGTTGTGGCTCACTTAGTAACCATCCGTCCACACATCAAGAGCAGAACGCATGGTTATGCGGTTGCAAGGTGATCCGTTGATTAAGGAGCTGTGGTTGTTGGTCTAGTGTACATGAGGCCATAACATTTTTTACATAAAGCGCCCTCTTATATACACTTGAAAAGGCTAACTTCTTTTTTTTAAGTGTTTTCCTACTTTAAACCTCCAAACTAATCTCACAGGTTGCATGACAACGTATCCCAAAGTGTGACCAACATTAGGTACACCAGGGCATTTTTGCCTTTTTAAAGAGGCGTTAATTGTGTGAAATCCCGTACTTTTCGTACCTTTCTTTTTTGTGGCCATTATTGAAATATGACGCCCTCTAAAGGCAGGTTAAGCATGCCAAAAGTGTTCACCTATTCCTTGGTGTGTTTGGTGCGACTAAGTAGTCCCATAGTGCATGAATTTGGATCACAAATTAAGATATATGTCAAGAAAAGGGCAATGAAGTGATTATTGGCCGCCATTTTGAACAAGAAGGCCCCTCACTCTTGAGGGGGGGGGGGAGGGGGGGGCCGCAGGGTGGGGATTTTTTGCAGACACCTGATGTTTGATAGCTATATGTTATATGGTTATCCAAAAATAGTGTCTCAAAAATCCCCGGTGGGTGCAGGGTGTTCGGTTATGGGCTCATACCTATAATCTAACTTTAATTGCTTTTCGTTTGGTTACATCAGACGTAACCGAAAAAGACAATTATGGGACAAATGTTAAGAAATTTGTTTGGGTGTGTAATATAATTGTATGGATTAATGTTTTTTGTAGTTCCTTTATTTCCATGGTTATTTCAATTATTTTAATTAAAAGCCTATTGGGGACCCTGTTTTTTTGGTGACAATAACTTTAATTTAGTATTATAATATAATGGGATGTTCCCATCTTTGGTTTACCAAACATCTCGACTATGGCGTAAACAGTTAAACCTTAGTGAATCGTCATTTGGGATTTTAATATAACCTTTATTTACTTAAAATTTTGTGACATTTGACCATAGTTTAGTTTTCTGATGTGGGAATTGAGAGTGGAGAGAAGTAAAGTTTGACAGACATGTTTGATCGAAACTGTGAATTTTAATTTAGTACGTCGGTGTAAAGTAATTATGGTCCTGCTTAGAATCCATATTCCGGGAGTAAATGGTGAAATAGGGCATCGATTTCAGTTGACTCTTCACGCAACATTCGTTTTCACGCTTTACCTTATCGTCAAGCTATTGAGCCCCGGATGTGGCTTCAGCCGGACTATATCTGCTTTCCACCGGAATAATGTGATACGAGACATGTAATTCACTGAGTAAACCTTCGCCTTAAAAACACCGTTGGTTGGCCCACAGTAGCAGTCCCAAAATCTGAACTGAAATTTGAGCTCGATCACAGCACATGACTGTTTTGCAAAAGTACACAAATATAGGGGGAATTTCCGTAATCTGACCAACCTGACACACTTTTTTCTGGACACACGCACGTTATTACTTGGAACCCCGTTCCGGAATAAAGCACATGGTTTATGTCCGTTACGGTTTCCGAATTCACAGATTAAATGCACATGTTTATCCTTAAGTTCCGAAATTCATAAGTGTGTCAAAAAAATGGTTTGTCAGATGGCAGGTTACGGAAACCCATGATATCGCTCTTCCTCCCTCTAGCCCTCCTCCCTCCCCTCCCTCTCCTTCACTCCGCCCTCTCTCTCTCTCTCCTGCCGCCACTGGTGGTGTCCAACCTGATATGCTTTAATAATTCTGATACTCTCATGCTTAGGATGGTCCTATATTTTAAACATTAGTCAATCTGACTTGCCAGGTGACCTGTAATTATTCTTATTACCCACAGCCGCCACCTCATGCACTATAAATAATTGCCCTATCCGTCACTTGTTTTCCCCCCACCCCCCCTCTCCTGCAGATCCAAGACAGCATTACTTACAGATGAGAGAGTTCGAATCATTAATGAACTCATTATATTCTTTCTCTGGCATGAGAGTGGTCAAGATAATACACGTGGGAAAAACCATTGCATAACTTCGTCAGACATTGCCAGAAGGTCTCTAGGTCAGGGGCAGAAGGCTTTGTTCAAAATTAAACTGCCCTAAGGTACACATTTATATTTTGTGTGTATTTAGGAGAAGTGCTAACTTATCTGAACCCACTAAAGCGAAGTCTTTTTAAATGTTTCATTGCAGTTGTACTCCCCGTAATATTATTGTTACTCTAGTTCATATTGCACAAATTGTTGAGAAGGCGAACGTTGTTCTTCTGTGCGTAGCACCTCAATTAAGCAATTACCCACACATACAAAGAATCGGATGCGTTTTCATTTTTTCTTCCAATATTTTGCCCAGCTCTGTATTACAAACCTTGTACTGCAGTACGCCCTGGAAAGCTAAACTGGTACTGGTTGCTAAAGGGTCCAAAAACTGGCTGGGAAACCTCCTTTTAGTTTCAACCCTCTCTCCTCTCCCACCCTAGGGGCTTTGTAAAACCGAGTTCTTGACAAAGACTAGCCCCGATTTCTAATGTATTACTCAAAATATCCTATATCTTTCTAGGAAGTTTTCATGTACTTGTGATAACTCACCCATCCAATTTCGTATCCCAGATTGTGCATTTTACTTACTGATGGGGGAATGTCAGATTGATAACGTGCATTCGAAGATCCACTAGCACTCGCTGCCGCCTCTTTAAACCTGAATTCTTATTCAGTGGGCGTGCGTTTGCATTTACCAGAAATATGAATTGGTTTGGATCAAAGCTCCGCCCATCTATTACTGGGTAGTGCGTGCAGCATTTACTCGGTGTAGCCTAACACGCGCAAACGGCCCGTTTATACTGCGTCTTGCATTGTTCGCGTGGTAGGGGGGTGGCGCAAATTCATTTACGCCGCGTGACTATCACCGCGCGATGACTTTGGTCTTGGGGTTGAAAACATTTGTTTTTCAAGATGGTTGTAATTATTTAAATGAATATTGATGTAATAAATTTTTTGACAAGTAATTATGGTGATAAAAAGCAATTACACACTTCTAAATCAGAATGAGAATAACAGATGAGATTTTTTGTTTTGGCTTGCGCCGGTATCACCACGATAAAAATGATGCCCATCCCTTATGACACCATCTAAAATGGCCAAAACAAAAAATCTCATTTTTTCTTCTCTAAATAAAAGGCTCATGAAACTAAAATTGAAACGTCTATTTTATATCATTTTTCAGTCAAATTGTCTGTTTTAAAAACTGACTTTCTGTCATTTTTCTACAGGACTGAAGTGAGAAAATCATGCAGACTCTTCCTTCCCTCCAAAGTATTCGCACCGAAGTGATTCTCTTTAGCGGTCTTATTGCTCATGTATCACGTATTGGTTACGTACTCGCGTTCGCTGGCATTCGCTTTCTTATCCATTGCCTAAGGTCTTTTTTGGCACTCTCCTCTGTGCAACGTAATACGCTTCTTCTTTGGTGCTTGGCTTTTGCCGTCCTCTGTGATGTACGGGATGGGCAGGCCAAGGTATCAATGCAGTAAGAATTCAGTAGTGTGTTTCAAACTCAACGTATTCCCAAACGATTACGCAATTTCTTTGTGATTTTGAAATTGAAATGGCCACACCACTATTGTCACTACTTTCGGGTCCCTTTCAAATAACAAGCGGTCACAGGTTTTTTCCCGCATCACTTATCCTAGGAATTCACATTATCGATTTTTCGAGCTCGCCTCGCAAGGTACAGCCATACAATAGTTTCCATTTTGATGCTCAGGCTTATATGTTTGAGTACCGTAGACGGGAGCCGCAACATCGCTATATAGGACGGTTAAGCAACGCAATTACAATTGCGTAATCCGTCAAACAACCAGCAATTGGTATAGTCTGTGGGGCTGAATTTCTGTTCCTAGGCGATACTCTTGGCCACCCACAGGTAAAAAATGTCGCCTTATATACTCATAGATACTACTTAGCGCTCGGGTTCTAAATCACAACTTGTTAGGCCTGTGCAGGCTTTACTCAGTGCACCTCAAGCAAGGCTACAAATCTGCAACTTACTTAGCCATACAAATCAAGTACACCTCACACCACACCAAAAAAAAACGTGATCTTGTCATTGTACATGGCAAAATCCCAACATGACATGCGCCTACTAGGTAGCACTGGTCATATGAATGGAATGATTATCCAGTCTTTATAACATCCGTGGTTTAGACCGAGAGGACACTTTCAATTACATACGATTACTTGGATCACTAGGCCACTTCAGGCTACTTTATAATGACAGGAGATTTTTTTAGATATGATTTCTCTCATTTTCACTGTATCGGCGGTTCCATAGACACCTAACCCTACCGAAAACGTTGGAAGGTTTATTGGACAAACAGCGCAAAGAAAACGCATCAGAACCTTGTTTTGAATCTTGCCTGCATATCTGTTACGCGCGTATCTTATATATCGTTCCGCCATAAGAAAACACATGTTTGATGACCTTCAGTCGTGGCACAGACAGAAAGTACTAATCATCAATCTTATACTAAAGACGCGTATGCGGCTTATGCATCACCAATTCAGGTGTGATCTAATACATTTGTAAGCATTCCAATATTAAAAACCTAGTTCGAGAAAAATTGGGGCGCTTCTATCTCTTATTACTGAATTCTCCTCATGTCTCTTTAACGTAGCGGCCTCGATGTGCCGATGCCGAGGCAAATCTTGATAGGGGTTTGTTTCTTGGTTGTGACAATTTGCGACACCCGGGTCGCTAGTGTAGCCGCGGATGAAATTCATCAGACTTGTCCGGAATAAACTGGGCAGAATTATGTGGCCGTTTATCGCGTACAGTCGATGAATTCTCATCAGGTCAGTAGTGAGCCAGGCTCTCTGAATTGTCATCAACCCCTGTTTCCTTTTTTGGCCCTCTCCCTCCCCTCCCTCTCCTTCACTCCGCCCTCTCTCTCCACTGGTGGTCAAACCTGATATGCGTTAAATAATTCTTATACTCTCATGCTTAGGTCCTATATTTTAAACATTAAGTCAATCGTGACTTGCCAATTGACCTGTAATTATTCTTATTACCACACCGCCACCTCCATCACTATAAATATCCTATTCCGTCACTTGTTTTCTCCTGCAGATCCAAGACAGCATTACTTACAGATGAGAGAGTTAGAATCATGAATGAAATCATTTCTGGCATGAGAGTGGTCAAGATATACACGTGGGAAAAACCATTTGCAGAACTCGTCAGAATTGCCAGAAGGTCAGTGTCAGGGGCAGGAAAATGCTTTTGTTCATAAATTAAACGTGCACTAAGGTACATTTTATATTTTGTGTGTATTTAGGAGAAGTGCTAACTTATCTGACCCACTAAAGCGAATGTCTTTAAATGTCATTTGCAGGTGTACTCCCCGTAAATGATTATTGTTACTCTAGTTCATTGCACAAATTGTTGATAAGGCGAACGTGTGCTTCTGTGCGTAGCACATAATGTAAGCAATTACCCACTACAAAGATTCGGATGCTTTTTCATTTTTTCTATCCAATGTTTTTGCCCAGCTCTGTATTACAAAACTGTAACTGCAGTTACGACATGGAAACGCTAAACTGGTACTTGGTGCTAGGGTCCAACTGGCTGGGACCTCTGTGAGTTAAAACCCCACCCTTCTCCCACCCTAGGGGCTCTTAGTAAAACCGAGTATTTGACAAAGATAGCCCGCAAGATGTTCGTAATATAGTAGTACTCAAAATATCCTATAATCTTTCTAGGAAGTTTCCATGTCTGTGTTAACCGTCACCCATCAAATTCGTATACCAGATTGTGCATTTTACTTACTGATGGGGGAATGTCAGATTGATAACGTGCATTCGAAGATACCACTCGCTGCCGCCTCTTTAAACCTGAATTCTTATTCAGTGGGCGTGGTTTATCATGTTAACAAGAAATATGATTGGTTTAGATCAAAGCTCCGCCCATCCATTACTGGGCAATAGATGGATAGTGCGTGCAGCATTTACGCGGTGTAGCCTAACACGCGCAAACGGCCCGTTTATACTGCGTCTTGCATGTCGCGTTGGTACGCAAATGCAATTTACGCCGCGTGACGATCACAGCGCGATGACTTTGGTTCCTTGGGTTGAAACATTTGTTTTCAAGATGGGTGTAATTATTTAAATGAATATTGATGTAATGAATATTTTTGACAAATGAATTATGTTGATAAAAAGCAAAATTACACAATTCTAAATAAGAATGAGAATAAAAGATGAGATTTTTTGTTTTGGCTTGCGCCGGTATCACCACGATAAAATATTAGATGCCCATCCATTATGACACCATCTAAAATGGCCAAAACAAAAAATCTCATTTTTTATTCTCTAAATAAAAGGGCTCAATGAAACTAAAATTGAAAGCGTATATTTTATCATTTTCATCAAATTGTCTATTATGTAAAAACTGATTTCTGTCATTTTCTACAGGAATGAAGTGAAGAAAATCATGCACTCTTCCTTCCTCCAAAGTATTCCAACAGGAAGTTATTTCTCTTTTACGGGTCTTATCTCATGTATCACGTTTGTTACGTACTCGCTCGCTGGCAATTCGCTCTTACCAGCCAAGGTCTTTTTGGCACTCCCTCTGTTCAACGTAATACGCTTCTCTTTGGTGCTGCTTTTGCCGTCAGCTGTGATGTACGGGATGCAGGCCAAGGTATCAATCAAAAGAATTCAAGTAAGTGTGTTTAAACTAACGGGATCCAACGATTACGCAATTTCTTTGTGATGTTGAAATTGAAATGCCCACACCAATATTGTCACTTTCGGGTCCTTTCAAATTTAACAAGCGGTCACAGTTTATTCCGCTCACTTATCCTAGATCACATTAGCGATGTTGCGGCTCCCGTCGCAAGGTACTCATACAATAGGTTTCTTTTGAGGCGCAGCTTATTGTTTGAGTACCGTACGACGGGAGCCGCAACATCGCTTATAGGACGGTTAGCAACGCAATTACATTGTCGGAATCGCAAAACCAGAATGGGTAGAGTCGGTGGGCTGAAATTTCTGTTCCTAGGCGATACTCTTGGCCACCCACAGGTAAAAATGCGCCTTATACTCATGATACTTATCGGCTCGGTTCTAAATCACTTGTTAGCATGCTCACTTTATCATTGCACCTCAAAGCACACAAACCAACTACTTAGCCTACAAAAAAACACCCACACCACACAAAAAAACGTGAATATTGTAATTGTAAATGGGCACAAAACCCAACATGACAGCGCCCTACATGGTACACTGCATATGAATGGAATGATTATCCAGTCTTTATAACATCCGTGGTTTAGACCGAGAGGACAATTTCAATTACATACGATTACTTGGATCACTAGGCCACTTTTCCAGGCTACTTTATAAGTGACAGGAGATTTTTTTAAGGAGTATGATTTTCTCTCAAATTCACTGGATCGGTTATAAACCACCTACCGAGAACGTTTGACGGTTTATTGGGACAAACAGGCGCAAAATAAAACCGCAAAGCCTTGTTTGTGAACTATGCCTGCTATCGTCACCCGTATCGTAATCGTTCCCCATAGCACCCCATGTTTTGTGACTTTCCGTCGCACGACAGAAGTAACAAATCTCTCTGATTCCATAAAGACGGCGTTATTCGGCTTATTGCACCTTTCAGGTGTGATCTATACATTAGTAAGCATCCAATATGTAAAAACCCTAGTTCGAGAAAAATTGGGGGAGGCGCTTCTGGAAATCTCCTCATGTTCTCTATTTAAGTACCAACTCGATGTGCCCGATCCGAGGCAAATCTTGATAGGGTTGTTTCTTTGGGTTGCAACAATTAGCGACCCTGGGTTACTAGTGAACCCTGTATGATTTCATCAGACATTGTACTGAATAAACTGCAGAATGTATGCATTTTTTCCGTACACCAGTCTGATGATTCATCAGTGTCATTAGGGACCCCATTGTCTCTAATTGTCACAAACCCTTGTTCCTTTTTGATGCTGTCAATTATATACCCTGGTCATCCCTCCCTGCGTTGTATCATGGTAATATTGATAGTCCTATTTACAACATCGGATACTGACTAAATGTCATTCATTCTTGAATACTTACGTTATCGTGCACATTCGACTTGCATATCTGCCTTCCTATATTAGATTCAACCCATCCACAGACTGTTTAGAGTCTCATTTATTATGACAACATGAGAATAAAAAAAATATCAACGGCAGTACACCTTTTGACAACTAATATAGAGTACTTCTTCCACTAAACTCCTGTGGTAAATTGTGATGCAACGTTTCATTGCGGCAAACTAATGATTTTTCCAAAAATCTAGTGTGTTACTACGTGTTTGTCTAGAATATACATCTCGAGGTGCGCTATAACATACAGATCATGACCTTTCTAGTCCTATATGGCAGATTTCCGCAATGGATTGTTCCTAATTTTTTGCGGAGTTAATAGTTCTTGTATGTCCCCTACATATATCAGTATGTCAAAATTGTGTCGCCGTAGCTTAAAATTGCTCTAAAAATAAAAGAGACAATTTGCATGGGGTCAAACAGCTGTGCATCGTGGTACTAGAGGAAACGTTTTGGACATCGTCGATTAGTTGGGAGAGGAGGCAGAAAAAAGAAAATGTGTGGCCCAATTCAACTGTTTCAAGAACGAACTAAGATCATCTGGGTTGTGACAATTAGCGACCCTGGGTCACTAGTGACCCCGATGAATTCATCAGACTTGTACGGAATAAACTGCATAATTCTGCAGTTTATTCCGTACAAGTCACTAGTGACCCAGGGTCGCTAATTGTCACAACCCAGATAATCTGGCCTATCATGTTTACATCATTTTTTATAAAGAGGGTGGAAGACTTTTGTGTTCCTTAGTATCCAAAACACGGGCGCTCAAAAGTCAGCAACATTCAACTCACCTGTTACATTGAATACCATTGAAGCAAATACGATAGTGAGAATGTTTTGGGCTAAAATGCGCATACGTTGACTTGAATGCTTTCAGTAAAGCATAGAATAGATTTTTTTCTGCTATTGGAATACATGTTTCAATAAATTTAGCGTGGAATTTTAATTGCCATCCACTGCACATGCCACTCATTCAATTCCCATACTTCGGAAAAAGTACTAGAGGTGACACGATGGGTTGAATCTACTAGTATAAGCATCTGAAATGACCATCACAATAGATGATTCCTGGAGTATTCAGGTAATTACGTAAGTAAGAGATTTCTTCGTTTGAAAAAGGCAGGATCATTGGAATATTGGAGGCAGGATTATCACAACATGAAGTACGAGAACAGGATGCGATAGGAAGACTGCGAGGTGGCGGACCCGCTTTCTTCTGAAAAGAAAGTGTGAACTGGTGAATGGCTTTGAACGCCCCCTCAAACATCAGAAAGAGACGATCGTGTCCTCGGTTTTATTACAAGTGTAGATTCTCTCATCTAAGACATACTGATAATCACGGCAAAATGAAAAAAAAAACACTATTATTAATAGTTAATCATCGTCTAGGATACGCAGCGATTTGATAATCTGAAACATCGAAAAAAATCATCAAAATTCATATTTTTGTATTTTTTTACTGGCATTGGATATGCGAACATAACCTGCAAGTGGATGGCTTGAAATCCGTGATTAAAGACAAGGTAGTACTTTTTATCTGATCGCTCAGGAGAGCCGTGCTAAGCCTGTACCAACAAGCCAGTGAAAAGGTGGAACTTCCTCAAGGCAGACTGGGACCAGCTTAAGACTGGTGGCTTCAGAAGAACCCAACCTCCCGACACCAACCTCCTCCACCTGGACATTCCTACACCGCACTGTGTCACTCTTTATTATATAGCAACGAAGACCATTCCACGCGGATGCCGTCGCAGTATATCCCATCCGTGGATGAGGAACTGATACTCTTTCAACAATTGACTTCCTGAATTCTGAACCCGGGGAAGAAGCTTCATCCAAGGCTTCAGACCTGACAAACTGCTTGGACAGGAAACGCCGCGATCGCTGGAGGAGACGGTCCAAGGAATCGACTTCACCCACTCCAGCAGGATGGTCTGGATGACTATAAACCGCCTCACCGGCAGAATTTCCAAACCATCGAAATGTCCAGTGACTGCCCACTCAATTGCTGAGCAACTCTCGCAAATGGTCGTTTCAAGAACCATTGAATAAGGATCCACATCGCTCTGTCAAAAAAGAGATCACCAAAACTCCGTCGAGCCCCCGGCGTGGACGGGTCAATTTCAACATCCTTCTCACGATAGCTTACCTCCGCTATTAGCCAACTAAAGAGTGGAAAGGCCCAGGCCCTGATAACATACCACAAGAGTTCACTTGATGCAATGCGGCCCACGATGTCTAGATTGGCTCCAGGAATTCTACACATGTTGCCTTACAACCAGTCCTTACCCAAGATCTGGAGGAGAGCTAACTATCATCGCACTCCCCAACCAAATAAGCCTGTCGACAACCCTAAAGAAACCACCGCCAATTCACTACTGTGTGTCTCCTTCAAACTCCTTGAGAGGATGATCCTGGACCCGCTGGAGCCCGTCGTCGAACCCTATCTGCCTGACGACCATCAGGATTTCGACGTGGCCGGAGCACTGTCCACCAGATTGTAAAACTCCAAATGATATTGAGGAAGCTTTGAAAAGCGCCGCAAGGCAGGCGTCATCTTGGTGGACCTACTGCAGCTACGACACCGTGTGGCACAGGGCCTGACACTCAAGCTTCCAGGACGATCCCGGATCGTCACCTTGTACAATTCATATGTAACTTGCTTGCAAACCGTAGCTTTATTTCCAAGACCAGTGATGGGCCGAAGTAGTCGTCTGCGTCGCTGCGGAACGGTGTACCACAAGGATCTGTATTGGCTCCTATGCTGTTCAAATTGCATATCAGCGATATACCTCAACAACATCTGACAATATGGCACGTACCCCGACGATCTTGCCCTCCTCACACTCGTACAGCAATTGGACAGAAGTAGAATGCACACTTACTACAGACATGGCCCTACTTGCAGCATATCTCAAGACCTGGAAGCTGAGCGTAGCCAAGACCACCGCTACTGCCTTCCACCTCAACACCAAGAGGCTCATCGCCAGGTTCAAATCAACCTCAATGGAGCAACTCTGTCATACAATCCTACCCCAACCTGTTTGGGAGTGAAGCTTGATGACCGGCACTTCTTACCGGCAGCACCTCGAGTCGTAATGCGCCAAGTATCTTCGAGAAATAAACTCCTGTGCAGACTTGCTGGATCTTCATGGGGTGCCAGCCCAACGACCCAACACACCACAGGAGTCGGTCGATTCAATAGCAATATGCACCTATGGGGGCTGCGGCCATCGCCAGTTTGCCAATGTGGTTCTCCATATTCCATCACAGACTGCGGATCACATTCTCAACGAGTGTCCTACCTTTCGTTTCGTCCGCCGGTGGATACAGGTATCTCAAACCCCAACCATCAACAGTGAGTTGGCTCCAACGTTTACAACACATTTAGCTGCTGCCTCATACGCAAGAAGAAGATCTGATTCTGTAATTTCTATACGTGCGTATCAAAATTCCAACTTGGGATAAAAAAAATTCTTTTTCCTTCCCGGTGAATGTCCCAGATTTTAAGCGTGATATTGTGCACCATGATCGACACAGTTTGACCTCAAACACAAACATTATTGATCTTTGTTTATTCTGTACTGGCGTAAACCACAATTAGCTGTTTAGTGTAGATTTTGAGACGCCATCGCTGAGATGTCCATCTACGGGAGATGGTATGACGAATTACATTTTTACAGTATATGGTGGTTTGTTTCTACATTAGAGCAGTAATATGGAATTGTACACACTTATCCCTGATTTATAAGTTTAAAAAATATATTTCCACATGTTTTTTATTTTCTCGCATTATCGCTGCTAATCCCTTTAAGCCAACTTGAAGTACCGTAAACCACTCATCAGGTTCCACTATAAGACTGCAACATGCTAAACGAACGTCGCATGACTTTGTGTTAGGGAAATCTGCATCTTTTTCGCTAATGAAAGTGTGTTTCGCGTTGACTGCAACGATGGGCGGGTCAGAGGCCGCAGGTTCCCTACGGATATTTTGCTCGACATCTGCATAAGCAACATGACAGCAGTGGCGGATTTAAGGAAAAGGGCCCTGTCAGCAGCTTAAGGTGGGGCCCTTTAGCGTCAAGAAGCAACGCAATATCGCAACTTTAGTGTCGACTAAGTGGTGTCCGAGAGGGCCTTGAGAGCAATATTTTAGGGGGGGGGGCCTGTCAGCAGCTGCTGACACTGCTGACTCGGTAGAGCATGTGTGGTATTACGTGGAAAGGATGCGCAAGGTTCATAACAATCACTGATACATTAACTACTAAACGCAACGTTGATGTCGTTTTTCCATCAATACGGAAGAATAAAATACCTTGCCTTCAGCAATTGACAATGCCAGATCACATACAAGAAGAATAACTACTAACACGTTGGTTGACAAAATCGTTTGTCTCCTATGGCTAGCTAGGAAGGTCACCAGATCGTTGACCATTGAACACCTTTAATTTGGGATGAACTTGGGCGGAGCGTACTTTAGCAAATATATCCAGTTCCACTGAGCCAGGGACCTAAATGAAAGATTTCATACCAAGTAAGCCTATACAGCCTATGGTGATTTTTTTTGATCGGTACTGTCCCGGATTGTTTTCTCTAAACTTGTTTACTTTGCAATAGAAACGATTCTAGACACACTAGTAGTGCGTGCGGGATTGCAGGCACAACCCCCTAATTCTACAAAAGGGGGAAAAGGGCCAAACTTTTAGAGAAAATTTGATCAGAGTAACTTTTTTTGTGATGAGATCTTAAAAAATGCTAAATATGGACCATTTTAGAGAGGTTTAAGTCCACTTTCCTTTTCCGATTTGGCATATTTACATATACGATGTTTATATTTGTTTAAATTTTTTACTTTTCCCATAGACTTACTTACGTTTGTTCAAAGTTGTTTTTTATTAGTTTTTTCCCTGGAGTTGGCCAACACGCATAAGTGTTGAAAAAAAGTGCGCCTGGTCGGACTTCGAACCGGCAACCTCCGTATTTATACCAGCACGGCGCTCTTACGAATTAAGCTAACCATGCCAGGGTTGTTAGTGTAATTTCGCAGATTTTGAAGTGTAATTGATCTGATCACAAATCAAATTTTTCAGAACCATATTCAAAGCCTGCCTTTTCCATCGTGCTTCCATCGTGCACTACACGAATCTGCAATCATTTGCAGAAGCAGTGCAATAGCTTCAATAATTATGTCAACATGTAGAATACCCTGTTTCGTCCCCTTTAAGGGAACGATCCTACAGTAGATAATGCTCATTTACATAATCCAGGGAACATGTTCCTTACGCCACTCAACATCAAATATAACAATAGCCCATGGGAGTCGGAGTGCTTTGTGTTTATTTCATGCATATTAATGCGTATTATAAGTACACAATTTGCCTATTTAGAGTTGATTTCCAAAAGGTCTTAAATCCCCTTTTATAGTTCTGGCAAAATCACTTTTTTTAAATAACCACATTGCACTTTTCACTTCATATATTTTTTGTTGTCAAAGAAAGATCCCGCATGTAGAAGTAAAAAAAAAAAATAGTGGATTTAAGCCCCTTTTGAAAACTATATACCGTGTGAGTCAATAAAAACCCTAACATCAAATAAACTAATTAAAATAGTTAAGTATATTTTTGCTCAAATGTTTGCTTTGGTTATATAGAGGGATAAACGGCTTTCAGAAAACGTTTTTTTTGGTGGTCATTTAGACTTTGGACTAAGAAGTTACGACTATTTTGCTGAGATACTTAAAAATCCTGTTTGGCCGATTTTGAGCCAAACAAAGATTCATCGCTTACATAGAGTACCATGTTGTCTTCAGCGGTGGATTTGAGAAAGACATTTAAAACACGAAGTTATTGTCAAAACATGAAGGGTGGAGAAATAATTGCCAGGATTTAAAATTATATCCCTGAGATTCAAAAAACAATGCGGATAGAAAAAAAAATTTATTTCTCAAATAAGAAAGCCGAGATAACTGGCGTAAGACCACAGTTTACTTTGGAATCAACAAGATTTCATGCTTTGATCCTCAAAAAAAATAACGAAACTTGGGAGCCAAAGTGCGACGTAGAAGTTTTGTATTCAGCTTGAAAACAGTCCCTTATTAAATTTTGAGTTTAATTATCCAATTTAGTTCCCATGAAGCTTCAAGTTTTGGTTCTCTTTCTTCTCGCACTTTATGGACCGTTGATTATACTGTATTATGTGCAAAATTCTACCTTATAGATGTAAACAAATCTCTGAGCCTTGTCAATTATGTTCATGAACTGAAACATCGATATGGAGTGATTTTCCAATAACTGTCTCTTTAATGATTGAACAATGAAATTGAATGTGTTGAAGATTTTTACTTATATAATATATTACCAATAGATCGTTTTTTTTTAACTGATACGTTTTTGTCAAGAGAAATCGATATCAACTGAAATTACTATGTGAATTATCTTGCTTATGAATGAGTTATGGTGTACACCGGTGCAGTCTCTCCGCATTGTATTGCTACAGTGGCCAAACAGAATTTTTAGGTCTCTCCGCAAATGTGGCATAGATTCTGACGCCAAAGTTCCGAAAGACACCAAATACAATCTTCTGATAGCCTGTTTATCTGTAAAACCAAAGCAACCATTCATCTCAAAATAACGTTTAAACTTTCAAGAAAAAAATACTGAACTTGTAGGGTTTTTTAATTGACTTCACACTGTATGCACAAAATTTGGCCAAACTACTTTGCCCTAAAACACGCTCTTAAAACAAAGATTCGCTGTAAAGAGAATCCCAGGTGGAGATTAAATCGAAAATCGCACATCAAAATTGTTTTTTAAGCTTTTCAATGTTATGAGCACTTATTGGTTGTCCAATGGTTGGCAAATTTTAAGTATTTTTAGAATTTTCAACAACTATCGCTTTTTTAAAATTTTTGGGAATTATTCTTCGCTGTGATTAATTTCACTAACAACAATTTTCAGGGGAAAAGTTTGATATTTTTGTCGTTTTCTGTAAGAAATTAGCAAACTTTTTTTAAAAAATGAGAACTTTTCCGAAAATATCCGGAAAATGCCGAAGACGATACCTTTGGATCGGAGTATGCTTGAAACATGAAATTATTGTCAAAAAGTGTGTTTTTACACTCTCTTTCTCATATATAGTACTAATAACTAAATTCGACCAAGAGTGGATTTAGGCCCTTTTGGAAATGGGCTCTTCTTACGTATCATTTTGATGTTTTATTTACCCATTTTAACACTGAATTCCATTGTCGGATCATATTCTAGTTTGTCGCGAGATAGCCCATTAAGAGTACTTGTACTTTAGTCACATTGTGTTTGATATTTGTAATTTTTTAGTATTAGCTCATTTGCATAATTCAGGGCAAATTTTCACGAATTTTCTTACTTTCACTATGATTCTTTTATTATTGTCTGCAACAGAAATTCCTAAATTTGGAGGAGATAGAATTGAGCACTGCCATCGAGGAAACACTCCATGAAAATGGTGCCTACGCCAACAAAATAATGATGAATAAGGATCCAGATGTAAGCATTATACCCATGTAGTAAAAAAAAAACAATAAATGCCCCCGTATTTTTTTCATGTAAAAAAATAACTCACCATCATTTGGTCTTTCTGAAGCTATATACGAAATATCAATTACTAAAGTGCATTGTGGAAGTGGAACTGAATTTAACATTCTTTATTTCAGGATTGTTTACACAACCATGAAGAGACTACTATAAAACATACGGAGGAGAAAGGGGTGATTGTGAAAAACTTTGTTAAGCTCATGGGAAGAAGTAAGTCAAGTTGTTTTGTTGCCAATACATGGTGTCTTATAAATGGTGTCTTATAAATGTTACATGTTCGTCTGCCGATGATGTATGAACCCACCAATAGGTTCCTCGACAAAATGTTTGCAGCTTAAGCAAACAAATTACTTCACCAGTCTGTATGTCGCAAATTGTACTTGCAAATTCATTTTACTAAGGAAGAAAATCGTAAGTTTGTTTTTTCTGTCCGAAAACTGACACAAATTATAACACATTGGCCTTTAGGGCACCAAAAAACGCTCTCTCAGAATCAACTGAAAGTTTGAAAATGAGCCATAAACAGAAAACGAGGTGCTAAGATCACGAAATACACTTTAACAGTCTGTAACTCCTTAACTTGTATTCTAGTAAGTCACCAGGGCATGATCTTTGACTTAATAACAATTTACCCTATGAAGGTGATTAAGGTTTCATTTTAATCCTTAAAACATACCTAATATGGTGGTATATAAATCTCAAATTTTAATATTACTTCAAAGAGACTCTTTTACTCATACTGGGTCACATTTATTAAGTAATTATTCGGCAAAATGTATTTTTTCATCACATTCGATTAGAGAGTGTTTCTAAAATGTCTTATTTGGCGCATCTACCATAATTAACTGTCATGTTGTTGTTGTTGCCATCACATCAGAAAGAAGAAGTTAGTCTTGCACTAGATGACATCAGCTTCAGCCTTTCCCCAGGAGAACTGTTGGCTGTCATAGGACCTGTAGGTTCAGGCAAGGTAAGATATTAGACAACCGTTTTTTTTACTTTTTGAGAACTTAATTGTTTGTAATTAAACCCATACATTAGTTCATATTAGATTACCTACTAAGGTATGTGGTTTCTAATTCTTCCATTGTATCCACGTTCTCACCTCACTTTCCATTCTTCCCTCTTTATATCATTCCATTCAGCTTTTGTCCCCTCCTCTCCTGCGTCCTTTCTTTCTTCCTTCTGTTCTCTTTTCTATCCATCCTTTCCCTTCTTCCCCGATTCCTCCCTCCCTACCTCTTTCCTCTTGTCAAATTCGTCCCCTTAGAGCCAGCACTGTCTATGTCATTTGGAATTTTTAGACCTTCATTGGATTCAACGATTGTGTGAGGCCAATAGATCAACTTTGAAAAAGTAGAAGTGCAATACCTTGAAGATGACGAATATTCCATAGTTTCACGTACTTATTATACTTGTAGTTCTTATTTTTTAGCAATAATCAAACTTTAAACTTGTCTATACTCAAAATTCCATTTTTGGACACATAGAAGTTTCTGGCTTAAGGGGACGCAATATCTCATACTTTATTTTTCTTTCTCAATCAAACCCCACTGCAAATAAAAGAAACACAGCAGAACCAAATAAATCAATAGCATCCTCATCTTTTATTATTTATTTATTGCTAAAAGAACCAGCTGACATGGTAATGCGTAATGCAATTCTTTATTCTTCTTAGCAAATGATCGTCAAGTCCTTCTTGTTCTTAAGCCTTAGGTAAACCTTAACTTGTCTTCTTAATCTAAACTTCCCTTTCCCGCATTGGCAGTCTTCGCTACTGTGGGTTATGGTTGATTGAGATGCCAAGCAGACAGTCAGTGTCAATACCAGGAAGGATGGGCGTTACAGAGCAGAGTAACCATGGTCTTCTCAGGGCCGCTAAGAAATTACATCTTATTTGGGAAACCCATTTGTAAGCACAAATACAAAAGCGTCATCGAATATTGTGCACTCAAACAGGTAAGGGAGCTCCTATTTTGTGGGTAGCCAGTGGGGGCTCACGGGGAAAATTGGCAAATCCCCCAAATATTTGTCTCCTCCCTCAGTGTCCCAAAATAAAAATGGGACCAATTAGCATGATTTAGAATTAGTATCATACCTGAAAAAAAGTAATAAAAACAAAGTAAACTGCCAATGACTTGACAAGATGAGCCCCAATAGATAATTTTAATTGTCACCTCTTTCATGTTGGTGGGACGCTAGCTAAAAATCTGGTTCAAGAATTCTCCTTTTACAAAGTGTAAAATTGGTTGAGGAATTATCACAAGGTTAAGATTAACACTAAACATTGCTAGGTTTCTTGTCGTGGCTTATCTATTGTAAGAAGAAGATATTTTTGTTCCAACTCTGTGGAGTACAGGATCTTGATCAGTTACCACAAGGTGACCTCACTCTTGTTGGAGAAAGAGGTGTGACCTTGAGTGGGGGTCAAAGGCAAGGTCAGCTTGGCGAGGCTGTATACAGTAATGCGATATATATTACTTGATGATCCGTGAGTGCTTGTGTAGAGATACCAGAGTTGGGAAGCATTTATTTGAGAAGTAAGTGTCCTAAGTGTGTCTTAACAAAAAGATGTGGTGTTGTCCCTTTGTAAAGCGGGGTGGTTTGTTCGTTTGTTTTTGATTTAGTATTTTTCAGCATTTACTCTTATCGGTATGTTTTGCAAAGATCCTTTGTAAGATGCCTCACATTGAAATGAAAACCATTGCCAGGGGGTTTAAGTATAAATTAAACATCTGGATACTAAAAAACTAAACCATGTGTGAACTTATGTTCTGAAAAAAATAAATAAATACAGGACACAAGCACATTTGGAAAATGATTATTTTGCATGGTTGTGAAGTTTTAAAAATATACTCACCTAAAATGATTTAAGCCATTGTTATTGATTTTTTATTTATTTTATGTATTTATTTATTACTTGTTATAATAAACAGAATGATTTTTTTATAATTAAAACCACTCCGGTGTGGTTTATTTAGTTGACGGTGATTATAGTGTTTAGCCAAGAAAAAAAAACACCCCGGAGTTGCTTCCCTCGGCCACCCACACCCTGTTTGACCGGATCTGTGACCTTCATGGGCTTGATCAATTGAGTACGAGTCTTTGATAATTAATTCAATATTTTCGTTATCTAGGTTACAACTGCCAACCACATTGGCTACAAAATTAGTAATGTCTTTAGCCTATGTATCTGTATTCTTCCAAGGTATATTAGACGATCATTTGAGAGCAATTGAAGTTTTGTGGAAAATGTTGCCAGTGCCGCTTTACAATAATGTAGGTAATCCTAGGTAATTTCAGGAATCAAATTAAACATTCATGGAAATACTTCCGAGGTTGATATCATTCCAATGATAAGATCTTTCTGGAGGGACTAACAGGGCATAGGTGTGCTGATACAGTTTCCTTTGGATGTTCCGCACATTCATTTTGTAAAATTCCAATTACTCGAAAAAAAAGAATATATGCAGTACTTGTTCTATTTCAGTATATTTTCCTACACAATCAATCAATTACAGTGTGATTCTCATTTTTTATATTAGGGACCACGCCCGATGGTTGTATTTTAATTGGAAGTTATCGGTGTTCAAAACACTTCATAGACATTTATTTGTTAATAACAATCTTAATTATCCCCAAAACTATGACAAATTCTTGCATTTATTATCAGATGCATCTGTGGTCTGTGATGGCAGAAAAAGCGCATCCTAGTCACCCATCAGTTGCAATATCTACACTCCGCTAACAAGATCGTGATCCTGAAAAAGGTGAAGTGTACACTCATAAAATATTTTACAAAGTTGGTTCTCATTTGTAGAGAACATGGGATGATGAGTCAGTGGAACTCCAGTCAACTCAGTGAATGTTACAACAACTTTTTGCAATTTGACATCTATTTTATCACCCAAGTGTGCGCACGTGCCATATGCTACGTAGCCGCTGGGACAATTATCTAATTACTGCTTCAGACGAAAGTGTCTTGTCTCCATAGAAAAATCATATTACACTGAAGTCTTGATTTATTATTTTCTTTGTTTATAAAAGCTACTAATTCAACTTGAATTTATTCCCCATATAATCCATTTGGACTTTGGCCAAACAAAATGAAAACACCATATTCGCAGAAGGTAACGTTAAGCCGTCAATCATATGTACATAGGGAGTCATGCCTACATTATAAAAAAAAGTCAGATACACTGACATGACGCGTAATATGCCATTTTAAAGTAGTGTACTGTTATCATACTTTCTAAATAACATTCCAAATATCGAGATTGGGAAAAAAGTATATACAAAGTAGAAATAAAGTATAGGGAAAGTACAATTAAAGTATGGTGAAAGGTATGAAGTACTGTTTTGGAAAAAAAATGAAGTATGGTGTAAAGTGCAACTAAAGTATGGCAAGAAGTATAATTAAAGTAGAGCAAAAATATAATAATTTAATAGGACCATGGGTAGAACATGTTCTCTTGGCTAGTTATTTGTGCCGATATATCAAATTGCAAAAAAATATAAAACAAAAGTTAAAACTTACAAATCTCCCTGGCGGGGACTATAGTTGGTGGATTTCATCCTCAGAATAGAACATATGCCACAGCATAGTATGCATGAAAGCTCATGAAACAGGAGGAATGTTGCATTTGGTACCATGATGCGTAATCAGAGCAAATATGGAAATGAGCTCATATTCATATGCATGTATGTGTATAATGAGGTTCTAATTAATCTAATATTCATTAATATTCATAAATAGTGCATGGGTACTACTTGCATGCACCACTACCCACATACCAAGTTGCGTCAATTTTGGATATTGGGATCTGGTAGAAATTCACCTTTTAAGTAATGGGCATATAAGAGCAAATATGCAAATGAGCTCATTAATATTCATGAATAATGATGACACAGTCCATGGGTATTACTTGCATGCACCACTACCCACATATCAAGTTGTGTCAATTTTGTATATTGGATATTTAAAATTAACTCTTTAGTAATGGGCCTATAAGAGCAAATATGCAAATGAGCTCATTAATATGCATAAATAATGATGACACAGTGCATGGGTATTACTAGCATGCACCACTAACCACATACCATGTTGCGTCAATTTAGGATATTGGGATCTGGTAGATATTGACCTTTTTTAGTAATAAGCCTATCAGAGCAGATATACAAATGGTTATTACTAGCATGCACCACTAACAACATACCATGTTGCGTCAATTTAGGATATTGGGATCTGGTAGAAATTCACCTTTTTTAGTAATAAGCTTATCAGAGCAAATATACAAACGGGCTCATTAATATGCATAAATAATGATAACACATTGCATGATTATTACCTGTATGCACCACTACCCACATACCAAGTTAAGTCAGATTTGGATATTGGGATCTGGTAGAGATTCACTTTTTAGTAATGAGCCAATCAGAGCAAATAAGCAACGAGCTTCTTAATATGCATACGTAATGATGACGCAGTGCCTGGGTACTACTTGCATCCAATTGGGTACTACCAACATTCCAATTTGCGTCAAATTTCGATATTGAGATCAGGTAGAAAATCACACTTTTAGTAATGAGCCAATCAGAGCAAATAAGCAACGAGCTTCTTAATATGCATAAGTAATGATGACACAGTGCCTGGGTACTACTTGCATCCAATTGGGTACTACCAACATTCCAATTTGCGTCAAATTTCGATATTGAGATCAGGTAGAAAATCACACTTTTAGTAATGAGCCAATCAGATCAAATAAGCGCATTTAAAATTTGCATAAAATTTGGATATTGGGATCTGGTAAAGTTCACCTTTTAAGTGATAAGCAGTAACCTTATTTGAGCAGTGAGAATGTGAAGAGAGACTTTGCACAGTATTACTGGGAAGTAGTTGGAGAGCCAGGGGTGGCAAATTTCGAGGGGGTCTACACAGTGTGCCACAGAAGGTTTAAGAATGGTTCTTGGTCAATTTTGGGATGCTAATTCCAAATCTCCTATGTGTACTTTCGTAAAAGTGGTGAAAAGTTCCTAAATTTTCCATTAAAGGGGCACTCCTTGATTTTGAAATAAAATTTTGGATTTTTGCAGTTCAAAGTTCAAACAGCATAATTTTGTGATATTTGTCAATTGTAAATTGTTTATCTATTGCTATGATGTTAAAAAAAAAACCCAGAAAGGGAATAACATTACAAAACCAGGATTAAAGGGGCATTCGCTTACATTAAAATCTCAAATTTTCTTTGTGCAAAGCTGAACAAAATAATAAATGGTAGACATTGATTCTTTCTTCATTATAAAGTTGTCACAGTGGTCCAATACAATCCAAAAGACATTGAGGGGATACTTCTTTAATTTTGCATTAAAGGGGCACTCCTTGATTTTTAAATATCACATTAAATCTTTCCAGTTCAAAGGCTTTGAAGCCTTTCAACTGAAATAAAAAATTAATTGAACATAAATTATTGTGTTAATGATCAATTATGAATTGCTTATTGTCTCTAGCTATGATGTGTAAGGAATTCCAAATAGGCATTAAAGGGCAAAACATTACAAATATAGCATTAAAGATGCATTCCCTACTTTCAAACCTTGAATTTTCTTTGTGCAAAGGTTGAGTATATATACTTTGGCCATCAATCATAACTTCAAAACAAGATCATAAGTTGGACTAGGGCACAATATGTAGTGGTTTATCCTTTCCCATTTCCCAGCAATAAACGTTTCTCCAGATCCATATAAGTACACCTTCCAGCAACCTTCTTGTGGGTGGAGAAAACAAATCGTGGGTGGGTGTCGTAAGATTAAGTATCGCCCTCTCACTTCTGAAAGGACGCTGCGCTAGCGATAGGTACCTTCCACGACCTCTTTTCCCACAATACCACTGGACAATCCGGTGGCAGAGGGTCGCAGATACAGCTACTCATAAACGCAAAACACCTCAACACTGTCTGATCGACCTGTTAGTAGAGCTTGCAGAATTTGGACAGCGGCCTTTCCCATCCGTTTTAACCAACGCACCCTTTAATTCTGTTGCAAGGTGGACGCCGAACTCCATCCGACGTTGTCCAAAATGGTGGGAATGGAGGACCATTTATAGAACGCCCATGATGAGGATTGAGCTTGAACATCATGCACCCTGACTAAGGAGCCTGCCAGGCGAATATTTTGTTCCTTATGCGCATCTCGGATGACTGACGTAATCCAGCGGCTGATTGTGTCTAGATACAGGACCACGGAGTGTCAATGTGTAGATAACGAGTTGTTTTGGGTAAGAATGTTCTTTGTACGGTCTAGATACCGTTCAAGGGCCCCTAACTGAGCACCATGGCACCTCTGAGTGGCATGCAACGTTGGTGAGTCGTGGCAGAAACACGCTTTTGTGGTAAAAGAAAGAATCTGGTTTTTGGCCAGGAACCCTGTCTGTGGAAGAAGAGAGACCCCTCCCCGCCCAAAGCGGAGCTAGATACCTCATCAGTGAGCAAGACCTGGGTCTCACACCCGATTCGGCCTCAGGCAACAGCCACCAAGAAGGTGGTCTTCCTAGGTAAGTCCAGGAGACTAAGCTTCTGGAAGGGTTTAAACTCTTTTGGTGCAAGGAATTGTAGCACCTAGACCAAGTCCCATTCCGGAACAAGGTTACGCAACAGAGTACGAACCAAACAACATACCCTTTACCAGGCTGGTCAGGAAGCGGCTAGCAGAAACCCTATGGAGCTCGTAGATGGCCGTGGGGTAAGCCCGGCCAGTCAGGACACTAATACCCCCTTATGAAAGATTTCTGTAAGGAAATTCGCGATTTGACTTAGAGTTGCAGACACTGGGTTGCTCTCTGATCGGCCTGACATACACGGTAACGGAGGAGTTAAAGTCAAGAATCGTGAAATTCTCACACCTTCCCTGATCAGAACATCTCGCCTGAGAATACTCTGCGGAAATGCACCAGACAGGTGGTAAACAGTTAATGGTGCAAGAGCTACTGGGGCTTCTGACCCCTCCCTCCTTGTTGATGTACGTCACCAACATCTTTTGGCAAGGGGAGGGGTCCACCGACCTAAGGCTAGCAAGATAGCCCAAAGATCGAAGACGTTTACGTGGTGGCGTGCCTGTACCGCAGACCAGCGGCCTGACACCCGGAAAGAGAGGATGTGAGCCCTACCCCGACTTCCACGCATCCGTCTTCAGGGTGATTGCGGGCATCGTTGGACTGAATTGGACTCCTTGGCTCAAATTGAGTGGGTGCATCCTACATTGACTGTCTGAGAAAAGACCTTGGGGGACGGGGATCTGAAGAGGCAGACGATGGTGCCATCCTGGCTGGAAGTGGCTCATCTTTAGTTTTCAATACGAGACGACGCCAATCAGGCTGACCAGCAGACCCAAGAGACGAAGCTGTGTTCGGGCGACACCGACAGACTGCCGAGGATTAACCGGGCACAGCCTGTTACCTCTTTCACCCTCGATCTAGGCTAGGCTGGTTTCCAAATAAGTGAGAGACTGCAAAGGCGTCAAGGCCAACCTGTTCACATTCACTAGTCTAAGAAAGCTTTGTGCTCGGACCAACGGCACAACATTCCCCAAGCTAGTATGAAGGGACTACCATCAGCCACTCGTCTAAGTAAAGACGAAAATGCTTTTCCTTTCCGTCTCAGGAATTCGGTCACCACATGGACTACTCGAGTGAAGTTTCTTGGAGGCGTCGAGAGACCTAAGGGGGACGCTGAACTGCTAAGCCTCCACTCCCATTTTTGCAAGGACCTGTGCGTAGAACGTATACGTAGACGTATTGAAAATTAGGTGTAGTGCCACGCCAACCTTTCTGAAGAACTTTGGGCAGGGCGGCCAGCGTCTCCATACAAAAGCGCCGGGCCGTATGTATTTTAGGTTAAAGGTGGAGCGAGAGCTTCCACATATCAGGTGTCCCTAAAATGTGGAAATTCTGATTTTTTCACTATGTAGAGCTTCCTATCAAAATATCCCCACGTGAAATGATAAGCTGCGAATCATTTCTTTGTTACAAAAGGTTTGAAATTGATCATTTACCATAGGAGTAAATACTAAATTCATCGTATGTTTTATATTGAAATTAAGCAAATCAAAATCGCCTTTTTGTTTTCACTTTCAAGGCATTTCTGTAGCCAAATCTATTGGGGTCTTATTTATATGAAATTGCTACATATGACACGACAAATGAATGCCCCAAAATCTCTCGTTGCACCTTTAAGGATGGGCCTCCATTCCCCCTTGTTGGTGAGGAAGAAAATGGAATAGAAGCCGCCTTGTATCGTAAATGGTAGGTGCATCACAGTCCCCTTGCAAACCAGCGCGGAGATCTCCAGGAGGCTGGAGGAGAGTTTCCTTCGCATAGTGCCCGATGGAAGAGGGGTCTGACGAACCCCTTGGAACGGAGGCGGGCAGGCGGTAAACTCGAGGCGATACCTCGAAGAGACCACCATTAGGACCCACTTATCGGATGTCACCATCCAACGCGCCGCCGCAAAATCAAGATCCCCACCCCCAACACCTTTTGGTGGACTGAGTCTCTCCTTGCCCCGGAGCCATTATGGCCTCCCCGTGGCCCCTATCGACCCTTGGGTGCTTATCCCAGGAATTTCACTCTTATTCCTTCAATTTCCTTGGTCGCTTGGGACTGCCAACCTTATAAGACAGATCGGCCTTGAATAATTTTGATTTAGTGCTTTGGAGGATTTGACTGCATTATAAATGATTAAATAGGAGTAATTTTAGATTTGATACTGCCCCTTTAATTCTTAAGTGTTAGATATATCATAACTACGTTTGATGTCTACATAAGAAAGTTTGCATCAGCTTACAGCGACAGGATATACCATTTCCCTGCATACTGTAGAAGAAAGCTTCAGTCATGATGGTAATTATTGTGTACTCAAATTACTGAAATGTTCTTTGCATTTCCTTCCATAAAGATGTCAAATGTCTCTTCAAAATGAATATTGTGCTGTGCTAATCTATTGCAAAAATGTTTGAAGAAGTACGTAAGATATGCATAATGTTATCATTCAAATTTATCCCTTGAAACCATGGCATGCCCTTTAATACACTCCTTCAGAAATTTGCTTCACCTCAGAGTAATGATATGATCAACTATGAATGAACCTCTTCATTGTACTAAATGTAACCACTGAAACTAATAATATAATCCATTAAAAGAACACATATATTTTATAACTCTTCAAAATCAGTTAGTGTCCCTTTAATAGCAAATTGAGTACTTTCCACCACGTTTATGAAAGTACACATAACATATTCGAAATCAGCACCCTCAAATTGACCAAGAACAACTCTCAAACCTTCTGTGGCTCACTGTGTAGACCTCAACCTTTTCTAGAGGCTTTTGGGGAGCTGGCACTTCAGCTAAAGTAAGAGCGGAGTAAGAGTAAGTGTACAGACCTGTCTGGCACAGCGCAAAAAGCAGCAGATACTAAAGTCATGTGCTGCAAGAGCCATCTAGATCGGGTCAGAGGTCTGACGGTTACAGGTGGACACAGACTGATGGAAAGAAGGCAGAATTTCGCTATGACAAAATCCCTCATGCATTTTTAAGATAGGGGGATAAAAATGGCTGCATAGAACTCTTCGTTAGTCTCGATCACTGACCTCTACGTATTAGATAAAGGTCTCCAAACAGACCATTCGCGAATATAATGGTCGTCTAGAGATGTGTTGAGCTTGCTAGTTTCTGACCATGTCGAGCCGCAGGCGAGACGTGCCAGAAACTAACAAGCGAAACATATCTCTAGACGACCATTATATTCGCGAATGGTTTGATTGGAGACCGTTATCTTACATAAACGTCGAGCAAAGGATTAAATGGAAATTTATCCAATTATTCGGCACCATTTAGATACTCGTTAATAATTTTAACGTTAAAAGGGACATAGTTCTAACTTTTAAAACCACCAGATTCCCTTCCTATATTCGCATGTGTACGAGTCTATCCCCAATAGATAATCCAAGGGGTAATCTACCAGAGGTATTCGATCATTGGGCATTCAGCTGGGTGTATTGTATACTCACCTATTGAACACTAAAACACATAGAGGAAATCTGTGTTTCGGCTTAACTGTCGTCTTTCGGGTCAACAATACACTCACCAAGACAAACGGAATGTGGTCCAGGTGCAAAGCAGCTGACTGTACAGTCCCCAATTTCTTTTACCCTCGTTCAGATACGAATACAATTCAGAATACACCATCACTGACACAACAGAATTTATATCATTAAATGAGTGGACTCGTGAAAAGGATTAAGATTTTGGTTAATTTGGATTGCTTCTTAGGGAGCCCAACTCTGTTATTTTGCTATAGGTACGGTCTATTTGGAATTAACGGACGATTTTGGGATTATTGAAGTATAATTTGTTGTCGAATTGCTATTTTTAAAATGTCAATTTGCCATGGGACAGTCCCGTTGTGAATTTTCTTACAAAAATAAAAAAGTAATGCAGTACCCGTTCTTTTGTGCCAAATTCCAGAGTATTAACAGTATTATAAATGTGGAATTAATCTTTTACTGTAATGACCCTTTGACATATGCCTATACGACGGCACTAAGCGACAACATAGCTTATGTATTTTGAATACAACCCTGCTTACGACACCCATGGATTTACCGTACGCTGTGGCATTCAGCCTGACAGACTTTTATGTTTGTCTCGCAAATAACTCCCTTAATTACAGGGAATTGTTGCGATCATGGCAGGTGTCCATAATGCGATTATAATTTATATAACCCCTTCCCCCAGACAATGGTAGACGGTGTTTCTACACCAATTCCTATAGTATGTTTCTTTTGTTATACATGACCATTATTTTTTGCGGAAGTGTCATGTAGCTACCTAGATGACACTTCCGCAAAAATAATGGTCATGTATAACAAAAGACGGACAATAGATAATGATGAATGGGAAGAGGGCTAGACGTTTATGATAAGGATAAGGACCTAGCCTAGTGCATTCGACAGGATAATCGCACGCGACCGTATGGGTCAGTGCAGGCAGCCCGAGACCCGAAGGGTCGAGGGCTGCCTGCACTGACCCATACGGTCATATACTTTGAGAAAACAATAGTATCAAATCATTACATTAACATTAATAATTAACGTAATTTATCAAAATTTTGAGGTAGTTTTTAAAATAAATTAAAAACACTTCTACACTCCAACATGTCCAAAGTTATACTTTATAAATAGTGTCAAAAAGACATTGCCGCAGTTCATTGTTGATTAGTTTGGTTTGCAAATGATCTGGACGTGCGAGAAAGATCAGACTCTCTCAGACACTTAAGGGGCCTAATGCCTTCTCGCACCTCCTGGCAATTTTCAAACAACCCATTAGTGATGAAAAGCGTCAATGAAATTGAAAGAATCGCAGCTGCCCTTACTTTTTTTCAAACAAACCCATAGTGACGATTTGCATATTAAATGCATATGAATTTTCTCTACCAATGCATTCCAACGCCCATGTATTAATGTAAACAGGGAGGAGGGGACCAGATGGGGGAGTGGAAAAAGAGAGTGAACTGACCACGCAGACATGTATGTACCAAACATGACTGGTTTCTGCCTTGCAAACGATTTATTGATGAATTTTGGGTTTCCTTGAAGTATACTAATTCTTATGGCCTACTATTAAATAACAACATGATATAGCATTTTCCTCTACCTCTACGTCTGTGCAGTGATGTCATTAACTTGACACAGCTTTACGCACGCGTCAAGGTATGCCATCTTTGTGCGCGAGTGTTAAAAACGCCGTCGCTTTAAGCCAGCGTGTGCGGTTTACTGGTGCGCCCAACAAATCTCGCGCTGACGTCACTCTACGTTAGCAGCTAAACTTTCTGAACGGCTTTCTAACTTAACAAATTATAACATAAGGAATTTTATATTTAAGATCAATATTTAAAGTCAAACGTATCGTCCTTTGAGAGTACAAAAAAGCTTGTTCTCGTTAATTAAGATGTACGCATTTCGGAAAGAAACAGTACAAAATCACAATATTTGAAATGGTCTGCGCATGTGAATTCAACTAATACTTTATACGAGAAACCAATATTTTTTTCAACACAATAATCTAAGTCAGGACTGACACCATAGAGTGTAGATACTAAGTTCGTAGAGGGTATATATACGATGCAGACATGTTACTTGATATTGAGCAGTAAGTCGATATCAAGTGATTGACGGTATTTCTAGTTGCTACTAGAAGTTGTGACTTGTGGTGACCCGCGTGCATTATCTGATGACCCGTGCATTATCTGGTGACCCGTGCATTATCTGATGACCCGTGCATTATCTGACAGAGCCCAGTGCATTCGTGAAAAATAATGCACGCTGAAAACAATAGATAATCTAACACGAGAAGTATATACATAGATAGCGGGCTGGCGCACCGTTGAATAGCCGCAGATTGACACCACAGGAAGTTGCATTTTGCCCGGCACAATGTGGCTTCACCTTCCAAGTTAAAGGAATTTTGTAAAACAATAGAACATCTGTGTGGAATATGTGCACCAGCAGGTGTATGCATTGTTTTCCGCCATATTGCTAAGGCGAAAAGCTACTTCCTGTTGTTTCAATCGGCGACTCAGACCCGCTATCCATGTGTAGAGGTCAGTGGTCTCGATAAGAGTCAAGTATAAATGTCTGACACTCCCAAGCCGTACTGGCCTGAGCATCATTGGAAAGCAATGGATATCACTCCAAGCTAAATATGCTTCAATAGTCGTCCACCTGAAACCCTTGAATTGTCCTTATTAGAGATCCAGTAATAATCCAGAGAGTATCTTTATTTCAGTTTGTATTAAGTGCAAAATGACGTCACTACGACGTTATTAGTCAAGGCAAGTATAAAGACTTGTACATAATATTATTTGTATGTTTTGACGTCTGTCTGACGTCATACTACGAACATTATGAAGTACGTCATTCTATGCATGTTGTACCTGTTTTAGCATTAAAGCTACCTGTTGGTACCAAAATCATACGAATCTGGGGGCAGATACCCTACCTATACCCCTGTTGTTGCAAAAAAAATGGGTGTAAAATATCACATCTTTTAACACTAGAAGGGTGTATATAAATACCCCCTCCAGATGGTTACGTAAAGAAAGATAAATAAAGAGTGTTTGCTAGAGAAATTATGGTACATTTTATACATGTATATATTTATATTTTCTGCCGAAAATGAGGTATCTGTGTGAAAATGACAATATAGCAATTTTACCGTGAAATTTGACAGATCGTCGCTGGGCAGGAAAAATGTAATTTGAAAGGTCAAATGCAAAACCTCTTATGTGCAACTTCGGTAACATGGACAAACCAGTGTTTGGTCAAATCAAGTTGGTGGAAATGATGAGGTGATGTTTAGAGAAGTACGTAAGATCTATATTGCGATACTTTGCAAAGCGACAATGTATCGCAAACGAGGTCGTTTTGTCGGTGTTACCGAAAATGCATATATGAAGTTTTGCTCTTAGAGGTCAATGCACATATGAGGTTTTTCCGGCCCAACGACGAGATGTTCGACAAATACGGCGCTATTTATGCAAGCGTTGCACTTTTGAAATATGTCATAATTAAGTTAATTCATATCTCGTTAATTAAGCCACTCTCAGGTATGATATTCAGTTATTTTTTAGACTAGTTAATAAAAAAACCGGATATGCCAAATTTCTCAAAAAACTTTAAAATGTCAAATATACGTCACTATGTGATGCAGCCTACACATGTAACTACATTTATTTTGACGCTTGTTTGTGTTAATGGCACGTGATAAACCTTTTCCTTTTGATTGATTGATTGATTTATTGCTTGTCGTTTCAATGTTCCTTTGTTGTATGTGTGTGCGTGGTGTTTTTATTTAATTTTTTGTTTAATTTTTTGACAGGGCAAAGCTGTCATTGGTACATACAATGAACTGCAAGATTCTGGAGTTGACTTTGCTTCTCTGTTGAAAGAAAGGGAAAGTGAAAGGGAAGATGAGATTAGTGATGTAATTCAAAGAAGAAAAATGAGTGTTGCATCACAGATTTCAACCATGACGCTTGCATCAGAGGTACTCATTATAAAGTCTGAGCATATTATGTATGTACCGGGTTTCTCAAAACAATCTTGAAAGCGTCTTCTATTTCACGAAGATAAAAGAGTAAACCATACAAATTAATATATATCTGAAAAGTACATTTCGTTAGGTTTTCGACACCGAAAAAAAACCCCCAAAGGGACACATTCACCGAGTTGTAGCCGATTGCAAATTTGTACCATTTTTTTCATTTTTTCCACGGATTGTTACTGTTAGTCGTTTTTAGACAGTACATATTCTTCAAGCTCATTCTTTCGTTAATGGTTTCTTTTGTTTTTGCGACAAAGGTCTGTTCTGATTTGGAAAAGGTTAGTTTCAATTATTAGAAATTCCAAGATCTTACCTCACTCTTCTTTCTGCGCTGCTTTGCGCTCCACTTGGCTGCCTCTAAGACAGGCGCAGGCTTGTGTTCTCTTTTCTATTTCAATAATCGACTTGCGAACCATTCTTGGGGAACACTAAAGAGTGAGGTGTATACACACTGACCACCAGCAAACTTCTCAGAAATTCGCAACAGAATAACCGCTGCCTTTGCAAGCATCCGACGGACACGAATGATTTGCAAGTCAATTATTGAAATGGAAAATAGAGCGCAAGCCTGCATCCGTCTTCATGGTTTTAGTGACATTCTAGTGGAGGGCAAAGCAGCGCAGGAAAGTCGAATGAGGCAATATCTTGGAATTTCTAATAATTGAAACTAACCTTTTCAATATCAGAATTGACCTTTGTCGCAAAAACAAAAGAAACCATAAATAATAGAATGTGTTTAGAGAATGTGTATTGTCTAAGGAGAGCTAAACAGTAACAATCCGTGGATAAAATGAAAAAGTGGTACAAATTTTCAATCGGCCATAACTCGGTCAATATGTGTCATTTTGGAAAGAATTTTTCAGTGTCGGAAACCTAACGAAATGCACTTTTCAGATGTGTATTATTTTTTATGGTTATTTTATTCTCTTCGTGAAATAAACGGCGCTTTGAGGGCTCCCCTTTTTTGAGACACCCGGTTTGTATATACATCCCTCATAAATATATTCATCTTCATTGATTGGTTAAAAGTGCATGTCGGTTCTTTCGCTGTGATCAATTTTATTGTTGACGTTGGGGGTGACTCTTACTTGCATTTCACAACTTATGTGTATGTGCGCATTAGTTATTCCTCTAAATTGAACTCTGACGCACTGATTGACACCGTAACATCAACAACATGGCTGCTCCCAGTTGTACAACCACCGGTGGAAAACCTTCCACAACTCAGCGATTCCACCTCGGAAACGAAAATCACCTAAACCCCCATCATCGATACCACGGATAATGAGAATATACGAAGAAACTAACGAAGTATGTTCTGTCAGTGTAGGAGGAGTTGTGATTCCTGCGGTGATTTCAATGCCATAGCATGGACAACGCTGATCTTGGCATTGTCGTAGTTTAATGCAGGTGCACGGAAACAGAAAGGTGAGATGTAAAGAAAAAAATATGTGCAGTCAATTCGGTATTGGCTTCAGCGTCATTTATCGAACGAAAAAGGTCATTGATATCATGCAGCGGACGTAACTCGGTCTAAAGAGGTCAAGCTCTTGCATAGCCTAGCCTAAGCAAGGCTTATTTTCTGTTAAGTAGGCCTCAGTTTCACTTTTGACCAATCAATAAACAAAAAATATATTCATCAAAGATATAAAACAAATAATGATATTATTCTGGATATTTGTGTGCTCTATTCCTCTGCTGTACCCCCTCCTATTCTTTTAATCATGTTGACAGATGAAAAGTGATCGAGGACCATAAGAATTTACATCTTTGTCCCTGCAGGTAGGGCATGAAGACCTTGGCCAAGTCTCGGGTGAGGAGATAGCAGTTGGAAGCGTTGATCGCAATGTGTACATCAGATATTTCCTGGCAGGCAGAGGAATCCTGACTTCTACTATCTTTACATTTGTTACTATAGCCGCTCAGGTAGGTCAACATTATTTGGCTCTAAGAGCGTATCATTGGTGCAGAAATTATCTGTCTGTCAATGCGTCTTCTCCTATTATGATGGATGTTTCCGAAATTGTGTGTGGCTAGTCATCCGGTGTAGGGATATAAGAATGTTTAGGAATGTTAGGTGTTCAGAACGATCCTGTTAGGGTGGGCCTTATCAGATTTTTGGAATTTAGAGGAGTTTGATCAAAACTCACCTGAGGTCATTGTTTTTTTAATATCCAATGGTCTTGGCCCTTGTTCAAAAGATCTCGAATATGTCTATGTGTTTTCTGGGATAAGAGCTCATTTGAAATAAGAAATATGTGGACAAATGGTTTAACAAGGTGTCTTATATTGAGAAACAGATTTAACTAAAGTTGCTCCGATTGATTTTGGAGGATCCTTAACTAAAATGGCAAGCTATATGCAATCATGCAGCAAGCTTGCAGCATGCTTGCACAACAAGCTTGCAGCATGCTCGCTGCATGCTTGCTGCATGTTGCATCAGCAAATTTAAAAGCCCTTTGCGCAAGCCTAGTATTTGGAACATGACGCGCGCATGCTCAAGCTTGCAAGATGCACTCATGGGCTTGCATGATTGCGCTCAGTGTGCTTGCATGATTGCGCGCAGGTGCTTGCAGGATCGCGCGCATGGTGCTGCGTTACTCAGGCTTTCGCAAATCTCGTGACTAGTATTGGGAACTTACGTGCATGCGCAACGGCTTGCAATTGGGTCAAGCATGCGCACCGCTTTCAAATTGTGCAAGCTGCGACAAAGCTGCTTGCAAGCGAGTAAAATTTTGAGTATTCTATGCTGCGCAGCCTGCAGTACAACATGCACGTTGCTTGGGCAACAAGCTTGGCAGGGTGCATGCAATGTAGTGTGCACAGGTGCTTGCGTTTTACCGGGCGTTTCGGAAACCCTTCCCTGGAAAACCAATGTACCAAAAGAATTTTGCATAGAATTCATACTGCATGTGAACTGTGAAGTCGGTTAGAAGACCACCAAATTACAATACAAAATAAATTTTAAATAACTAAATAGTTTTGGGTGGTAATTTAGGTGCAACCCATTTTTTGTCACAAACAGACATCAGTTGTCTTTTAAGGCGGGTGAGAGTTGATTCGCTCCCCTCTCTCAAAATGCTCCGCTACGTTCATTTGATAACTCCCGATGCAGCTCTTCATAAGTGCAGTTGTATGAGAGTCATTTGTAGCTTCCTCTTGAAAGATCATTTTGTCATGACGTACATGCAATGTGCATGGTAAAATATTGCCTTAAATTCCCTTCAAATGCATACCTTTGAAATACAAGCTTTTAGGAGAGCACTACTTTGACATTGAGCCTTTGCACTTACATCATAACACTACAATTGATAATGATATGATGGAACACCTACAATAACATGTAATGGTCACAACTCAGAACCTTTATTAGTGTCAATACTGGTACAGAACATTTTCCCACAGAGTTTGAACAGTCTCACAGACGGTGTTTTGCAATGTCCATGATGAATTGTTGTCAGCACATAATAGGGTTTAAATTTAATTATTTTAAAGTCACTCATAGGCCTAATTGTGTACGTTTTTTGTTATGTGCAACATGCACAATGCCTGGCAGCATAGGCCATAAAGTGTCTATACTTCTTAGGTTTTAACAAAATATTCCCGCCCGACTTCCATTAGTACCGGGGGACCTCATTTAACACATTCTGAAAGGCAATTAGCAGTGCAAAATAAAAGTGTCTATATCTATACTTCTTAGGTTTTAACAAAATATTCTTCCGCCGACTTCCTTAGTACCGGGGGAACCCTCCATTTAAACGACATCTGACAGGCAATATCAGCAATTGTGATCTTTGTAATTGCTAATTTTTTGCTGGAATGCCATAAAAAATTGTTTGGGCTTAACCCGCCCGACCCTAAAAAACCTGCCGACTCAAAAGTTTTTATGCATTGCACCAATAAAAAAATATTCTGCCGACCTACCCATTATTTTCATCCACAATTCAAACAAAAAAAAAAATTACAACACAAAAGACAAAAATAAACAAAACATAAAGATCTTTGCTATGTCTTGAAAAAAGCTTTAAATAGTAGCGTCTTGTATTCAGTTTAAGTGTAAAACATTGAGATCTAAAAAAAAAAAAATCTGACTCGGAACCTATGGATGAACATATTTTTTTTTATGCCTAAGACTACAGTCGACGGGCCGGTTTCCAATCAGGAGATCGCCAAAAATAAATTACTTACTGCTAAAACCGGTGGAGTATTGCAAACCGTGAATTCTACCTTCAGAAAAACCCAAAGCTGCTTACTGAATAATGCCTTGCCAGTGGGCCGCTTTCCCCTCAGGATATTTGTCAAAAGTAATCGCTGCAATTGCTTCTGTGACTGTGTTCCCCTTGAAGACATGTGCTTTTAGCTGCCAGTGAGACGTTTTTGGTGGAATTTTGTGCTAGAGGGTCCACGAACCTCGGCAATTACAAGAAACGCGTGTATCTACTGCTGCCGGTTGTATGTCTAGAGCTTCCAAATGCTTTGCTCATTGTACTGTCAAGCAGTAATCTTGTCGGATGGAGTGCATGACGGTTCAGGGTTAATTAACTCATTTAAAAGGCCGACTCAGCGATTTCCTGAGGAGGGCGCCCTTCAATTTTCCAAAAAAAAAATCGTGTTTTTGCTGCACATACTCTTGTCTATATTAATCACTGTGTGAAATTGTAACTAAATCGAATTCCTTCATATAGAAATCACAACTTGGTTTTACAATTCCGGATCGGGAATTTTTGTTATACACAGTATCATATGGGACGCATACTCAAATAAATGTTTTACTGCATCAAAACGAAACTCCGATTCATCTCAAATTTCGAATTGTGCATTTTGGTTACTATCTTTAGTTCTAGTGACTATTTTCATTATTACACAAAAAAATAATATTCGAAATCTCTGAGTAAGACTTTACGACAAGCGCAGAATTTAATTTTATACATGCGATTGTGAAAAGAAGCGCGTGTAACCCTAACCCGTCTGAGAGTCAGTGAAAAAGCTATCAAGTTGCTATGATTGTAATTGTGACACTAAGGATGTCAAGAACTATTATTTTACCAGCAATGATTTCTATGGCATCTCGGCTGCTTTCCGTCAGAAACACCCATTGGCTTCCGATTGCCTTTCGGTGCTTCCCCTGAGATCGCCCAAAATCAATTGCTTTATTGCCTTTGAGACGTCAGCATAATAACACAAAAGTCCGGTTGACATCTTGTATCCCGCCAAGCACTACATTCCCAAAGTGCTGACAGAGTTTGATTGACTTTGGACCGCTTTTCCTGCAGGAGACTATTTCTGCCTATTGATGTGCGACTAAAAGAGCTTTTTTCTGCATTTTCCACGCGGCCAAAGGCAAGGGAAAGCACTAATGATTAACTCACTGCACTCTGACGTCAGGGAGGACATTGACGCCGACTGCGTTGCCTCCTTATTGCCCTCTGGCCTTTTTTTTTTGTGGGGGGGGGGTTAAGACGAGTAGGGTAAGTTCTGGAAAAATGACACCACCCAACAATCTTATTCGCAAGTCCCCTAAAAGAATACTGGGCTGAGCTGCACTCATCGGCAAAAAAAAGTCGTGCCAAATTATTGCTGGCTAGGGGCATTTACCTCACACTGTGGCAAGTCCCAGCTGGATAAATCTGGCCAGGCCCGAGTTTATTTTATCCTTTTCCTATTGCGATCGGGTGTGCTGCAGGTACGATTACGCGCCTGTTTGGATCATAACACGTATCCATGAGTGATTTAAAATTGTTGTTGTGTCAAACTTGTTGCTACAGTACATGTATGCTGAGGCGTGAATGGCGTGCGTACGGTTGTGACTGGGACACGAAATTGAGAGAACATAATAGAGTATACCCGAAATCGGGTGCGGATAAACGCCAGCTGTGTATTTTTCCACTCAACAAGGCCCCCTAAAAATAAAGGAGAATAGTAATCAACCACCACATCCTTCAACATACGTTTATTCACGCTGAGGCTGCCAAATTCATAGGGAGGTGGCAAAATACAAAATAATTCTTTCCGCTATGTATCCACAAATCCAATCCAATACTCTTTTGACACAGCCTTTTACTTCTCATGAGACACAACATTTATGGATTGATGATAAGTGGCAAAGCGGGGTTAAAATGCCCGTGTTGTAGCAATGTTCTATTCAAAAACCCACCCATATTGTACTGGTTTTGCTTTATCCGAAATGTACATTCGCACACGACTAGCTGTCAAAGTTGCATGTCTTTGCATTCAAGGTTCAATTTTTCTCAACCGTGGTAGCTAGGAGCTAGTCCTTTCTTTTTTGAGTATTTTACCACATTTGGATTGCCAAAATTATGTAAGTACCGGTTCGGTACCTGAAATGATTGTGCAAGAACGAGGCCGGAGTCAAGTTTTGCACTGAAATCAAAATAAATAAGGTGGGAATCGATTGTGCATTATTGTTTAACTGATAAACCTCGACGTGAGTACACGTGATACTAAAAATTTGAATGGCAGGCGTAAGTGTTATGTCGCGCGTCCATTTTTTTAAAAATTTCTGACTTGGCACGTACGTAAAGCTGCATGCACTTGCACAGATAGTGATAGCTGCCAGAAAATAAGTGCCAATACAGTGTAGTATACAGTAGTGGAGCGTTTGGACGCAAAATTGTCGACAACCCACTCTCTAGGTACAACACAAAACAAAACCACTTCTATTCGAAAGATAGTAATAAATAAATTTAAAAATGATGGGTGTGGTCAAAAACTTTGGTGGCAGGGGTTGTTGTTTTTTGGCGTCAAAAAAATCACGTTTTTGAGCTAAAAACTAAGAATAATCAAAATTTATTAATTTTTTTAGAAAACAAATTTTAATCATTCCTGCAATACTATCAATCTCTGACATTTATATTCTAGGGAGATTTCTGTTTATACAATATATTAAACGGTCTTGAATTTTTAGCCCCAAATCACCTTTTTCTTAAAAAAAAGCAGCCTTTTATCACGTGTCACCACAACGAGTATTACCGAACCCTTTAGGCAAACGTATTAAAATCCTATATCAATACAAAAGGATACCATAAAAATAAGATGTAAGATTTTACATTAAAAAAATAAAAAATAAAATTTCGTTAATTGCCAGCCCAAATTTCATTTTCGGCATAGATCATCCCTGCCACCACAATTTAAACCCACAACCATCTTTCTTTTAAATCTTATATATTTATCCATTCAAATAAAGGTGGTTGTGTTTTGTTGTACCTTGGGGAGGGGTAACTCGAGCACTTTTCAAGGCTCGGCCGCTGAGTACAGCCAAATCACGTGACATGTCATATTGCAGCTTAGCACGATTTCATCTGCTTCTTCCAGTGGTGGCGACTTTTGTTTGGTCCTTTATTATTTTTCACATTATTCAACAAAACACTTTTTCATTTTTTTTTACTATAGGCCGCCCTGTTGCCAGCCAGGCCTATGAAAAAGACACAATGATAAAAGCGTTAGGCCTGATGCATTATAATGCATGAGAAATCGTGCTAATGCGGCTATGGCCGCCGTTTGGGATTGGCTCATGATTAAATGCATGCAATTGTAACACATAGAAATCAAACAAAGGCAATCATTTAAAAAAATTGCCTATAGAGATACATGCCCAGTCATGCCAGTGCATTCCCTACTTTCTTTAGCTGTATAGTAGCACCTATACCAGCGCGGACCCAGGAGGGTGGGGAGGGGGCGGCGCGGCCCTTCCCGGTAATTCTGCAATTCTTTATTCAAAATCAGCCCAATTGGAGCTATTTTGGACCAGTTACAGCCTTTTCAGCCCCCAGGGAATTTTGGACGTTTTTCAAAATCTGGATCCGCCCCTGACTACTAAAAAGGAATTTTGATTATTGTGCCACAAACCCTATGAATTTTTTTTCCCCGGGGCAGCCTCACAGCTCAACGGATTAAAAAGCATTCAGTGTTGAACATGCATGATGGGAAAGGATGTGGTGGCAGAATTACTGAATTCATTACCACCTGAATAGTTTAATACAGTACGATTACGATACTTTGGTAAATGCCAATGCCATGGCAAAATATACTATGCTGGTGGTTGGTATTACGTGCATGCCATACATGATGAGTAATGAGTCTGAAATTGGACCTCGATCACAATGATCACGCCGAGACCCGAACATTGCGAATCATGTGTTGTAGTACTAATAGTAACCCGTGTCCAGGTACTGCCCTAACATGTAAAATATTGTCTTGGTTGTACATGTTACAATTACTAGCTGGAACAACTTTCAGCTTCACTTCAGTCATGTCAGTCATCTTTCAACAGTGCCATTTTCTGCAATCACTGCAAAATTCATCAACCGTCATTTCAAAGTAAGCCAAGACTGTCTCTGATTGGCTAACAAAATTTTTTGTTTTCCCAAATTCCAAAACGCTAGCACGCAGTTATCGTACTTAAACAGATGTATAAGGACGCTACATCATACGAACCAGCTGATTGAAAATAAACAGCTGGAAAGGAGACTTGGTACAGCGGCCCGTAGTTAATAACTTAGGCGAAGCTTGTATGAACATAGGGAATACGTCAATGTTACAGATCAGCTTTTGTGCATGATTTCCATCGGAATTGCTTGTGGATGGGAGCATGTTCATCTAGTAGTATAGTTCAGTAACACCTTGTAAGTTGTACACACATACCAGTCTAAGTGTAGTCAACTTCAGGTTCAAGCTTTATTTTGATCCTCAGGCTCATGCAGCCTCAGTCAAAGATATTAAAAAACAAGCAGTGGACTAGGCCAACTGCTTTTAGTTAATTAGAAGAAAGTAAAGCATTTACTTTTCACATAGGCCAATGTTACAAAGTATAGTTTAAGGAAAACAAAGTTGACAAGAAGATAATTAATATGTATAATTTGAATAATAAGACGAACTTTTCATCTTTCTGATTATACTTTCAATCCAAAACTTCGCAAGCTTGTCATGTTTTTGTGAAAATGCTTGCGAAGGTGCAGAGAAGCATGAAACAGTATACTGCTTTTGCAAAATTGCTTGCAAAATGTGGGGTTGCTTGCGAAGGGTGCACGATTGCAACATCGTTGCTTTGCAAATGTGCGCGAATTGCTTGCAAACTTGTGTAATGCTTGCAATGTGTTTGCACATGCTTGCGAATGTTCCTGCATGGGGTGCAAAAAACTGCAAGAGGTATTGCTGTGAAGGCTTGTGCAATCATTCGCAAGTATGAATGTGCTTGCTGCAAACGTTGGCAAGCTTCCTGCAAGCTGTGCAAGCACATTTTGATGCAGGGCATTTTCGTAAGGGTCGAGTTATGTCAATATTTCAGTTGCAAAACTTACGCGAATTCTACAAACTTACCCTTTACTTTAAGATATTCTGCAAATTTCCAAATTATTTTTTATTTTGACCCTTTCGAATTAATCACTGATTGGAGTCTTTAAATCCTTGAAATAGTATGTTTTGTTGCTTTGAATTTCAGATGGTGTTTCTACTTCCGACTGGTGGCGTGCCAGGTGGACGTATGCAGTGGAAGATGCTCTCAACATTAAGAACGGAATGATACTTCATACTACATGGTTAGTGTCGGATTGTTTTTATGGAGGAGCCTCATTGAGGAAGACTTCAGGATACTTTTTCTCATCATTATAATTAGTAGGCCCGGGAATTGTACAGCACTTCAGCAGCCCTAGAGGTTTTGGTGTAAAATTGTGTTACAAGTCGTTATATTAATTGGAGAAAGTCCAGAGTAGGAAGGTACTACTTTTAATTGCAACTAGTTGGTCCTAGTTGATTGGTAGCTGGTGATAATATCAGCACGATGAAGGTCACTGAGAGTAAACACTGTTCAGCTGATTTCGAGTGCAAAGCTGCCATGTGATAAATAGTGTGCTGAATGATGTAGGATAACTCTTAGTTTACCATTCATTGAGTCAATGGCTTTTAAAAAGATTCTTCAGGCGACGTAGTCGCTTTGAATGTCAATAGTGTTACGAATCATTTCAAGAGGCAGGCCGTAATTAAGGGGTGGGGGGGGCCTCTACTAATTTTCTCTTTTAAATTACTTAACCTGTACATTATAAATTTAACGATGATGGAATAACTATTAATCCCCATATTGATAAAGTGCTACAAGATAAACATAAATTAGCCTATTAAAATTCGAGACTGGGTTGCTAGGGTTTAGGGGTTTATCAATTTGTTCTCAGAGAACTGCATGATTTCATATTGCTCTCCCGAAACTTAGCAGAAAATATACTTATTTGATGTACATGTATATTTAGCTACTGCAACACAGTCACAATTCATACCTTTTAACAGACCACTCAGTCAACACCACCACCCATAAGTGATGTGGATTCTCTGGACTATGCCTGGAAATACATTTGTCTTGTTGTTGCCTTAGTGATATTGTCTGTTGTTAGAGCAGCTTTGCTCGTCTACATCTTAGTGGCTGCCTCCAAAACGCTTCACAATCGCATGTTTGCCGCCATCCTCAGAGCTCCCATGCAATTTTTTGATACAAATCCGGTGGGTAAGTTAATGATAAATCGTCGTGATAAAAACTGACGTATTTGCAAAGTACGCATTTCGAGAAAAACGGCTTTGAAGATTTGGCGATTTTAATTTGCCCCATAGTTATAATTAAAACAGAGATTTTAATTATAACCTATTGGAAAATTAAATTGCCGAGATATGTTAAATTTCAGATATATTTAACTAATCAGCTTCCAATTTATTTAGATATGGGAAAAAAATATGTTAAATAGAATACGTCCCTATGTGAAACGACAAAATAGCAATTTCAAAGTGTACATAAAAATACGTCGCGCAAATACGTCAATATATGACGCGGCGAATACTTCAAAATAAAGATACGATGCCATGGGCCTGCGCACTATAGATTTTCGACAAATACGTCGTTATGTGATGCGGACAATTTAACGTTTTGTAAATACGTCATAATTAATAATTTACTAATTAAGGAGATTTAAAATTTGGTGAACAGTACAAAACAAACATATATGCCAAATTTCTCCAAAAAGTCCAAACTGTCGAATACGTCACTATGTGACGCGGGCGACGAAATGTTTCGGCTATGAATCTTTAAGATGTTTTGTGTACCACACTAACTTTCAAATGCATGGAAACGTATCTTACAAACTAAAATAAACAAAGTGATATCGTCCTGATGTGAAGAGCGAAAGTTGCACCCTCCATTGGAATTAGCAATAATAGCACATATTAGGAAGAGCGCCCCCATTTTTCCAAAAAAAATCGAGATTTTTACACGGTTGCATTGGTAATTGGATTGTAAACTATACCTGTGAATGGTTAAGCTCGAAAATATCTGTGTGTTTGTGTAAATGCCCTCCCTTGACAGCAAGTCAATTTTGGTTTTGGACCAAGTTTTGGACATTGAAATAATCTTGTAAAACTTAAATAAACATAATGGAATTTGCAGTAAATAATCTCAACTTATCATTATCTTCTTTAGGATGAAATTACACTCCATGTCCCTCAACATGGCCTCCATCTCTCTCTACACATAGGTGAGCACGCGTCTCCATTTCGCTAACCGCTCTGTGAATTATTTGTCTCTGGGGTCGTAATGCATCAAACTCATTGATTATCCTCAGACGAAGCGATGCAAGGTCAGGTGGCGGGGTGGTAAAAATTTTGCTTTTGAGGTATCCCCAAAGAAAGAAATCGCCAGCAGTCAGATGCGGTGATCGTGGTGGCCATTCCACATTATGATGCAGTGCAATCACACGGTGTCCAAAGACCTCCGCCAACCTGTTCCTAACTGCTATCAGTCGATGGGGTGATGCACCACCCTGAGCCCACTATAAACGTCTAAAGACACCTCTCTCTTGAACTGGAAAGTTTGCCATTAGTTCCGGAATCACATGCTGATTCAATATTTCCAGGTAGCCAATTCCGTTCATGTTGTTCTCGAAAAAGAATGGCCGCAATAACAAACCATTTCCACACCACAAATGCCACCCCAAACATTCAGCTTCTCTCGACTGAAGTTCGCATCAAAATTGAATTCTGGAGGATGACCTTTGGAGCATACTCCCGAACATTAAATGTCGTCACCTTCCCATTCATCCAAAAACTACACTCATCGCCAATGACTAGATTGGTGAGGAACCGGTCATTTCCTTGACATTGGTCAATGAACCATTGACAAAGTCTTGTCGTCGTGGCAAGTCCGCGGGCAGAAGTTTGTGCCGAATTTTCATTTGATATGGATGCCATCTGAGATCAAGTCTGGTGATACGATTAAATGTTGCAGCTGGAATTCCTAGACCATTTCTTCTGGCACTAACATTTCGTGGATTTTGCTGTGGGAGATGTCTAACTACCTCAATGTTCTCATCAGAACGTCCTGTTCGTGGCCTTCCAGAGTTCCCTCTGTTGCGATTAAGACTGCTTCCTGTAACCTGGTACTTCGCAATATCGTACTTCTGGGTGGAGGGTCACGTTCAGAAAATTGTGCTCAAAATACCTCTTGCACTACCGTTGAATTTTGGGTGCGAGCATATTCAGGTACCACAAACACCCTTTGCTCTGTAGTAAATTGAGGCATCTTGGACACTGATGAAAATTAATAAGCATGCTACTACACATGTTTTTTTCTGGGCTATGACAAGCAAATCCTTGCAAAAATTCAAAGATTATGTAATGACTCACCTGACTGAACATTTGAAAAGGGAGGAGATGGAGATTTAAAGAGGAATCAAACAGCTTTTCACTTATTAAAACTTGGTCCCAATCCTTTTTTCTCCCATTGTTGAAAAACCTTGATTATTCAGCCATCCATGAACGTGTATGGGTGAATAACATATCATTAAATAGAGGACAAGTGTTGCTTTAAGGTGGTACTACTCACCTTGGCGTAAACCCAATTAAATTTCCAAAAACTTGAGAACAAATCATGTTGCGTTTTTTTATACGCCCTGTATATGCCAGACATATCAGGAATGATGTATATACGCTGACATCTTGATTTCCTTTTACTGTTTAATGTTGTATAAATGACTCATCATTTGACAACCAGGTGGAACATGCCCAAGAAATCTATTTTCTCTTTATATTCCTGAAAAGGAGATCCAGGACATTAAAGCTCACACATTGGTGGGTATGCAGTATAGCCACGGGATATGTAAATTAATGAAATCTAAAAATTCTCAAAATAGTTGTATCATCACGTTGGTTTAGCTGAATAACAAGAGACATTTGGAATCTTGCTATTATATACGGTTAAAGGATCAGTGGTCAAAATACACACAGAAAGAAACACATGTTAAAGAACCATTTAATATTTTAAGTATTAAACTACTTTATAATTATGTAAATATAATGGAAAAAGGTATGTAAATTTTATTTATGGTGTTGGTTTTACTTAATTATGATAATTCTAGCTTACGGTCATTGTTGTTTGTTTACATAACATTCTTCTATGTTCAAGGTCCAATAATAAACGTAAATACTGGTCTGGTATAAATCAGAACCAGGTGTTTTGAACAATAATAAGCAATAAATATTGCTAAAGTTGTATACTAACAACATTTTGCTTGACAAGATCACCACTACGGTCTGATCAGATAAAGCAGGTTATTGTCAAATACTGCTCAATTTCCTCTAACTAGAAAGTTCTTGATGTATTCTTTTTAAGGTCGTATTCTTAATCGATTTGCAAAGGATACTGGAATCATGGACGAAGTGTTACCAAATACTGTGCAAGAAACATTGGCTGTAAGTAAACTCCATTTACAAATGCTTCCCTATTGCCTTTTCAAATTAAGACATTAACTAAACGGAAAAATCCATTCATAGAGCTAAACTCTGTCAAAACATTGCCCTTCCACAAGACCGTCCCTCAACCCAGCTTCCTTCCACTCCGGCGACAGCGTCAGGCGGGGAGTTTGACTGGGGCGGTACATGTGTCATTATGGTAACGCAGGTGTCCTAAGGGCGGTGTAAAGACACTGAGTGTTCCACATGAGGAGTGTCCTACCTACCATAGCAACATGTACGGAATAAACCGTGAGCTTGTAGACGAGGCCATTTGGGTACAGTGCTGAAACGAATGATGCATACAACACTCAATGGAGAAGAAAATATCCAGATGCGTGGTAGGACATTCAGTCACATGGACACTGTATTTTATGACACCTGCTCGCCCCCCCCCCCCCATGTCTGCCATTGTTATGCAAAACATAGCTAAACATGCCGCTGATATGTCTATGCATTTGCGTGCCAACCTAAGCTTTCTAAAATGATAACAAATGATATACATTTCCCTGGTATGGTCCTGTGATCAAGCAACACTACATTGAACAACTTTTTTGTAGATAGAGTTGGCTGATATTTATATATAGTTTTGAATGGAGAGGGTAGTAAAATTTTTAATATTGTCTCAAAGGAGAGCAAGTTAAAGTTAGCAATATTGAGTTGAATCTTTATAATGGCCCACTCATACAACATAAAAAAATTACCCAGGCAAACATGGTTTTATGAGCGACAACACATAGTTTTAAAATACATAGAGATACTTGTACATTTCAAGGTCACATACCGATATATGCCTGTAAAAACCGAACTGAATAACTATGGTCATGACTACTGCCTTTATTATTGATTTCACAGATATTTGTGATAGTATGTGGCAAATAATTTAGCAATATTGAGTTGTATCTTTATTAATGGCTCACTCATACAACATAAAAAAAATACCAGGCAATTATGGTTTTATGAGCGACAACACATAGACAATACATAGAGAAACATGTGCATTTCAAGTTCACATACCGATATATGCCTGTAAAAACTGCACTGAATAACTATGGTCATTCATGGTCATGACTACTGCCTTTATATGATTGATTTCACAGATATTTGTGATGGTATTTGGAATTGTGATATTTGTTTGTATACTAAATCCAATTGTGTTGGTATTCACCGTCCCCATCTTCATTGTCTTCTTCTTTGTGAGAATTGTATACTTGAGCACATCAAGGGACATAAAGCGTCTTGAAGGAATTAGTAAGTAGAATTTGATAACTGGTGCGGTGAAATTTCTTCCTGATTCAACACTGCCGAAATTTGGAGGCTTAGGAACGGATATTTTTATTATTTGAGAGCGCGTGTGGTCTAGTGAAAAAGTGCAGGACTCGTGATCATTAGAACGTGAGTTCGAGCCCCACCGTGGCCAACGGGTTGTGTCCCTGGGCAAGATACTTTATCTCAATTGCCTCGCCGACCTAAACGAAATCTGGGGAGCTGTCAAGTTATGGGGGATATTACAATCTAAGTGCTGATAGGGATGTACGCTTGGCCAGCAGCCACCTAGATGAAGCGAAATGATTGTGACGATTTCCTAATGGCGGCGTAATATTAATAATAATAATAGGCAACAGCGCTTGGAGAATGTTTACGCTGATAAAGCGCTATATAAAACTGATTACTATTATTTTCATTGTTATTATTTATGCAAAAGTTGGGTCTTCAGGATTGTTTGACCAACTCTATTTTCTTAGGAACTGATTTGGATCATGTGGCCCAGAGGAAATCGAGGAGCAGAAGAAATACACATTTTTAGATTGATTATCTACCGTTTGCGTGTATGGGGGTCACAAAGTGTTAACAATGTGATTGACATTGGCATATCTGAATGCATTTCTTTAGAACACTTACTAGCATATTTAGATGTATATATGTACATAAGTATATTTTTTCTCGTGTACAGTATGTGCATGACGTAATAATTGCTTACAATTCGATATCACCCAAATAATTAGATATTCACTCTTAATAACTCTTGGGTGAAAATTTACAGCTCGTAGTCCAGTATTCTCCCACCTATCGGCTACATTGCAAGGTCTGACCACCGTCCGTGCTTACCAAGCTGAAAAAACAATTCATCGAGATATTTGATAACCACCAAGATCTTCACACCCAGGCATGGTTCTTGTTCCTGTGTTTAACTCGTTGGTTTGGAATTGTCACTGATGCTCTCAATATTATATTCCTCATTGGAGTTACGTATAGCTGTATAATAGCTGCTGATGGTATGTATGCGATTCAACAATTAACATATTAACTACATCAGCAGGACCGTAGTGCGCTCTCAATTTTCTTGCACAGCAACAATCTATACTTGATGTGGGTGTACCATGTGTCATGTGTGTGTGTGCCTGTGCATGTTATGTTGTAACTGTTCTTGTTCAGCTTTAATGATTAGGTAATGTTAAGAAATGCGAAGTAAGCATCAGATTTCATCTGTTGCGCAAAAATAATGGGCAATACAAACAAAAGAGATACAATAAAAGGAAATAGGGCTAGACGTATATAGCTTGCTAGTACTGATACAGCCTTCCAATTTGGATGCCTCTAGGGAAAGATTATTTTTATACTTATGTTTACCAACCTAGAGTACCAAGTAGTTTCAAATCGTACTGATATATTGCTGGCTTTGCGAGTAAGGCATCTTTCTAATCTCGTACGCTGCTGTGTGTTTACCCCATGCGCGGGATCCAGGGAGGGGGCGGAGGGGGCGCGCTTCCCCTGTAATTCTGCAAATTCTTGCAAAATCAACCTTTTGAGGATTTGGACCAGTTACAGCCTTCAGCCCCACCCCGGTAATTTTGACATTTCGACTCCTGGTCCGCCATGTACCTGACGCGTCTATCCATGAGTATCCTAACGAATCTCTGTTATTAGGGGACGGTCTTATAGGGATGGTGTGCACTCCGTCAAGAAAAGCGTAAGGTCTGGGATTCGAGAATTTTCGGGCTGCTGGAAGTGAACTCTAAATAAACGACTGGAGCCTTTTAGTGCCACTGGTTAGATCTGTCAAAACAAGAAATAAACCTCTTTTGGACCATACATTAGTGTTCAGATGATTCAGCTTTGTGGGATACATTGACCTCATCCTGGGGTTGATGGGTGTTGTGCAGTGGGGTGTTCGACAAAGTGCTGAAGTAGAAAATCAGGTTAGTATGTTGGGAAAAGAAGGAGAGGGAAGTCAATTTCCCAGTGTACTTTTACGACATTCCAATATTTAGGAGGACAGTGCATAGGTGAACACTTGTATTACAACTCCTAACAGGACTTTACATGAACTGATGAATATCAGGAGGGAAAGGAGAACTGATATCAATTAAAGTAAAACATTACCGAAAAATCTACACGCCTAAGGACGCAAATATGTACTGTATAGCAGTTAGTTCACCATATTCAATCAGTACCCCCATAAACAGTCCTTCATCAATACAGAGATTCAATTCAGTATATTCAATCAGTTCCCCAATAAAAGCCTTCGGTATTACCACCGACTTATGGTTGATGCATGGAAAAAGAGATAAGAAGGGGGGGAAGCACATCGACGTCCACCCTCCGACTGTAATCTGTTATCCATGCACCCGCACAAAGACGGGGTTCAACAGCGACCTTTGATCGTAATCCTCTGCCGCAATCGATATCGGCGAGCAATCATAATGGAGAATTTTTTGAAACTCTATATACGAACACGTCAAAGTGTAAAGTATATTGCATATTAAAGTTCGGTGTCTCGGTGTGTATTGTTGCTGTTTTGTAAATACGCCGTGTTTATACACTTCTGCGTTCAGCTTTAGTGCCAAGACTGCCCAGGGGAGAAATAAAGGATGAAGTTTGACTAATTGAACGTGTTGAACGGTTGCTATAAATGAGTACTTGAGTAAGAAGTATGAATATCCGTACCAGTTGGTTGAGAACACGCGGTTTATAACTCTTCTTGGACCACCCCTTGCGGCAAGTTTTTGATCCGCCTTTTCAGGGAATATTCTAATACGATCTTCAAAAGAAGCGCATAACCTTTGGAAAGGGACAGGGAGCCTATTACAATGGAATTAAATAGTTTTTGTATCTTGTGTATAATAGATGACATCAACAGAAACGTGTGTGCCGTACATAGACTCAAACCAGAAGCTTCATAGACCCCCCCCCCCCCCCCCCCCCCCAAAACCAGATCACAAAACCACGCAAACATGCCAGAGAATGGAAGCATTAATTGGAAGACATTCAATGAGATATTCTTTGAGGAAGGACACATGCCGCTACGAAGTATTTATGGTGTAATTGAAAGCTAAAGAAAAGGTAATATAAAAGGAAGGTAGAGTTAGTTTTAATTGTATCATTTTATTTACTTAGTTTATTGGACATGGCAACTAGAGTAGAGTCATATAAATGTATTGGTGTTCTATCGCTTATTGCAAATGCGGTGTGATTACAAGCCTACCACAACCTACAGCGCGGTTGAATTTCATGTTTAACAAAAAAAACTTTTGAAAACATAACTTACCTTTGACAACTCAAAAATCACCATTTGTTATCACAGCATTGGAGAAATAATGATTATTCTTATATCGACGCGACGCACACTAACACAACTAAGTTTTTATTTGAGTCATAAAAAAGGGGACCAATTTGTAGTAAGAGATTAGCCGCAAAAACGGATTTGGCATCTGGCCACACCCTATACACCATCTCTGCGTTACATAGTAAACTGTTCTATAAAATGCAATTTGCGATGGGGGGGGACAATGTCATATCTAACTTTGAAGTTAAATAATGACACAAACGTAATACTAATTACATAGTCATGGGTCAATGGAGCCTACAACAATACTCCATACATTTTGTATATATTTTATAGTACCGTGATATATATACGAAAACGATGGAAAATGTATGTTCTCCTTTTAACAGAACCGATACGGTTTAATACAGACCAGCATTAGACAGCTGTTTTCAAACACTGCCACAGTAATAACCATAGCTCATAGAATGAATACAGTCATGAGATTCTGATAAGAGATGGTAAGACAATAAGTGTAGTATCAGAGCTGACAATTATTTATTTGGTATTTAGGTATTTGCAAAATATTCGTATGAACTTCACATAACCATAGATCACAGAATGAACAAGGTGAACGCAGTGTAGTAACCTTGTGTATAGTGATTGGTCATGGATTTGATAGAATACTGGCATGGAATACGGTAATTATAGTTGTGTAAACTCAATTACAGACAACTCTAACAGAAATAACAAATAAAACATAGCTCTTAGACCGAATCAGTCATAGTCATAGTCAAGTTGACAGACACTCTGAAAATTTAACTTACTAATTTTAAATTTAAAATTTAAACCACAAACCTTTACGATGAAAATTTAATCTTATACCAAATATAGTAAATTTCTTATTTTACAGTCCTAGACTTTGGCAAGCTTGTTGGAGGTTGATAAGCCCCACATTCTCCTACAGAAAGAAGATATCTTCTGCGTACTGTAAGATGGTGCTGGAAACGGGCAAGACAGAGGCAGCTAACTTATTCAGACAGATTAGCTAGGATAACTCAATGAAAATAATCTTTCATGAACAGAGTGATGGATTGAAACTTAGTTCCTGTTATTCTGTCAGACAATAATGAATGCAGAGATAACTCTCTATAGTATTACCAGGGGGTTGACACTTGGCGCCTGTCGTCTTTTGCTCCTTTACCCGACAATATGGCTATGGAAAAATATGAACGTTCGGGGTTTATATACATACCAATTCATGGTCCCTCCTGTATACATTAACCTCATGGTATAAAGTTACGTGTACACCGTTTGTAACCATGACAATAACGAACTTTGCCATTGCAAGACTCAACTCATAGGCGCCTCAGATGAACATAGGTCACCGTCCTAGTGGAAGGGGTTGGTATACTGAATGTGTTCTAATGTTAATTATTTTGTTTCTTCAAACGCACCTATTTCAGATTTTCAAGGTTAATTTTGATATGTTTATATAAAAAATTTCGCCTCTTAATGTCTTTCATTTATTAATCATATTTTATGACACCAAGGTTCTATATTTTGCTACAACCCTTGAGGTCACATTCGGGTGCTCAATTGAAAATCCCCTGGAACATGGTGCCAAAGTCCCTACGATTGTATTTTGTAAAAATAACTTGAATTCACGGCTATCCTATATCATATTCATATCACATCAATTTTACGTTTTTTAGTCCAAAATAATCTAAAAAGTATGTTATCTGAGGTTTTCTGTGGACACTTTTAGTGATGTGTTTCCACCCCCTTAAACTTAAACGAGCCGTTGTAGCGCCCTCTGTAAAGCAAGGCACAGGGACCACGGTTCGTCCACAAGTGTCACCTCCTGACTGAATCCTCCTTGGTAATTACATCGGTCCAGCGGAAGGGCAATATTATATATGGCACGCCTGTACTTACAATACATTAACATGTAATAAGAAAAAAAAAAGTACATGCCCAAGTAATGCCCCAAATTTACTGTACTTAAAATTCTACTCAGCGACATTCATGAAATCAGGATTTTGGCACATTCCAAAGGTACAATTCAAGTAAAGGCTAGCACATTACATTGCAGTACTGTTTCTGTTTGTAGTTAGTAATAGTATGCTGACGATACTTGGTGATCCAAACATCGACCCATTCTAACATCAGTTGTAACATATACTCTATATGCCAAACGTACATTTTGTGGTTCAGCAGATGCGAACTACAGTCTGGCAGCATTGTTTTATTATCGTTCAGACATTCGCATTGTGGATTAAAAGTAGGTAACGGGGACGACCCTGAAAGAGGCTGATTAACAAACAAAAAGCGCGGCGGCAATATGCCCCCAAATCAAAATGTTGTGTTTATATTGAAAATTAGTGTTTGAAGTTATTGGAAGTGAAATGCAATAAATTTGTCATGTAGAACAATAGAATAGGTAATTTGCATACATATGCATACGCGAAATTAGGTATTGAACGTATTTGCCAGCAAAAATTGCTTTATCAATTAAAAAGAGCTATCGATTTCGTTCTTTTTAATTAATTTAGCCAATGAATCTACCAAACTTTAATAGTAAGAAAACTGACATAACTCTTTGAATAAGTATGTTAACAGGTCGATTTTTCAGATTTTGAATATTTTATGTTGTGATTTTAGATGCTATGTTTACTTATAAAGTTTTATTCATTATATGGTACATTCTTTTTAATGATATTGTATCCTATAGAAACATTTTTCAAGAACGGTGAGCATTTGAAGTGTTTGGTTGAATTGTCGGGGCCCGAGAAAATGCTTCGGTTCTCAGAGTGCATGAAACCCAAAATTTGAATTTACCGATCTGCGAGGCATAACAACACGACATTGGGTACCTTATTGATCGGTCCGCAGTGTTGACCCTGAACAATTGAGGGATTGAGGGGTTTCGGCTGTTGAGCAAAATCATATACACCAAAATTGTTGTGTATTTCAGGTTATGTTTCTGGTAGGGGGAAGGGGAAGCCGGGCGAACGAAAAGAAGTTCGTTTAAATGAATCGCCAACAACTGGGTGTTCGAACTGTAAAAATAAACATTTTGCAAGCGGAGAACGGAGGAATGAAGAAGATTCAAAGCGGGACTTTGGGGGAGCGGCGAAGACCACGAACCTCCCCACTATCCCAAAGTTTATAAAAGGTCATAACTGCTGTTTGCACTTCGTATTGAGCAAGTAAATAAGGATTTTCAATGAGATTTTGGTAAAAAATAAGGCCGTTGTTATTGGCAAAAGTTCACTTTGGCCCAACCTGCCACCCCACAAACCACAAAAAGATTCACATTGTGCAAAAAAAATCCACTCTTGCTTAATCCCCATCGGCTGCAAAAAAAAATGCTGGCTACCGATTCTAATGTTTTTTCCGTAGGTGTTATGAAAACAATTGTATTGCTTCAAACCATCACTGTATAAAAAACATAGCGAAATCTTATGAACAGTAGGCCACTATATTAAGATTAACGTTTTATAGACACTATTTCAAGTCGTGGAATAGGACAATTGAAAATTCTAGTTGCAAGGATTTCAATGATGCCTTTCAAAATGAAACATTTGTCAAAATATATAATCATGAAGAATGATAGGAAATATATACCAAAGGCCAAACAAACATAAACCAAGCAAACAAATTGTTAAAGTAAACTCGTACATACTAAACGAAAATGCAACTTTAGAACCTTTTTTTGTCCTCTATAAGGGAACGCTCAAGAATTATGGAACCCTCAAAAACGATTCTTAAAAATTGGAGAACCGGCCAACAAAAGGTTCCTAAGAGGACAAGTTGTAACAACCCTTAGCGATTTTTCTTCGAGTAAAAGAGGTGGAAGGGAGTAAAATCTTGAAAAATTGGGGAAGGAAGGAATCTGCCGAAAAAGTATGAAGAAATATGCTCCGGATTTCTTCACACCGGACGTTTGGCCCGGGCACAGGAACAATACGACTTGCTACAGGAAAGAGGAATGTTAAAGGGGTACCACCCGATCTCAGCATCGACCCCACCACTTCCCCATCCCCAACGCCAAGATTTGCTTTTAATTAACTCGTGTATTTTCCATTTCCCTGCCAAACTATTTTGGTGAACTCTATCACATTATAATGCTACAAGCAATAATCATGGCTTGTCACGGTAAAATTTGTATATTCATTCATCTGTATATTTCACAATTTACTGCTCGCGTTAAAAAAGTTTTGGGTCGGATTCAAACATAAATTTTGGAATCAGATATGTTGGATGATGGCTTATTCCGTATTGAAACAAAGAAAGACAAAGTTGTATGTTGAATCGGGTGGGGCACCTTAAACATGTCAAAATTTAATTCGTTGCGACAAAGTTAAACGGCAACCAACACCAATTTCCTAACACTATCCTAATCTTGAGTAAATTAAAAATATTGTTGTGTGTTTTGGTTTTATTTGTATTATATTACATAAAACAGCTTTATTTAAAAATTAAAACCACAACCAAGATAAAAGAAACCCTAAAGAAAGATTCTTGTGACTATTGAAGTCGTAGTAGAGCACAATCATTACACAGGGTGACACAGCAAAATTACTTCTTGAAACTGAGAATAATCTAACATGGAAATCTATTATATACGGCTTCCTGAGTGTGTTCTTAAGTTTGCAATTAACAGACGCTGCAATTGACAGCCTCCCCACATTTGCTAATCTTTATAAATGGGGGAAACGTTTTGGTTGACGCCTTTGAGACTTCAATGGGGGGGGGGGTGGGGAAGTTTTCTAAACAAAAAAACTTCCCTGCTTCCCATTAAAAAAAAAACTTAAAACTTTACCGCCCCTTATAAAAGGGTTAAAAAAAAACGTCCACTGTGGAAACACAGAAAAAAAAAAACCTGCCCTGTTACTTACTTACGTTGGAAAAATACTCGATATTAACCAGCAAATGTGCAAATTTTTTTTTTCGCGCTACGCGCGTTTGTAATAATTACAGACCTAATTTAAGTGTTGGCTTCTCCTGGTTTGTTGAGCCATATGTCATTGAACGTTGCGACCAATCTTGTACACCTTTACTCATCATGAACGGCCCGTGCACCACCTTGATGTTTCTTCACAAGTTACTCTTACAACCAGTTTTCAGTCTGTTACTCAAAGTAGGCCTATATTTATTATTTTTATAAATAACTTGCAATTTTCAATTGGGTCTATATCAACTATTAAGTAAAATTTAAATATGCCTTGAAAACTAACTACTCCAAGTTTCGCCCGCCCCATACCCGCCTCGCTTATGCGGCACATGGCTACATTGCGGCCACTAATCGGAAAACAATTGATTTTTCTTTGCAAACAGTTGGTCATGCCTTATAAAATACCTATTGTTAGCAATCAATTTGCATGAGAAAATGTGTTTTGAAGTGAACATTGCAAAGGTTCCGCACTTTGCCGCTCTCACCCCACAACCCCCCGGCAGCTTGATATACGTACTACCTGACCCATTAACACTTTGCAACATGTAACCCCATCAACTGTATTTTACTTTTTAGCATTATATAAAATTTTGTTTCGATCAATTTGCATGGGAAAATGTGTGTTTTGTGAAAGCAAACATCGCAAGGGTTTCTGCCGGAATGGGGGGCAACCCCCTCCCGCACACCACCCCGCAACTTTTATAATATCTTTAAAAAAACCCGCATGTTTTAAACTGTCGTCGGGACCTCTAAACTTGCAAAATACTGTAAAAAGGGACTCGAAACGTGCCAATAACTGTAAAAAAAAAAACCTTTAATAGTTTTAAAACAGTGGCAGACGTTTATATATCGAACTCTGCATGGGCAATTCATGCTAATTAAAAACAAAAACTTAACCCATCAACTATATTGTACTTTTTTTAAAAAACTGCTGATCATACCTATAAGCATTATGTCATTTTGTTGTCTATCAAATTTGCATGTGAAAATGTTTTTGGAAAGCTTTGATATACGAATCTCGAAGAACACTTTATGCTTAATCAAACAAAACTTAACCCATCAACTATATATTATTACTTTTAAAAAAAATGCTGATATACCAGTTATAAGCATTAAAAAGTAAATTTACACAATGTAAAGTGAACCACTTATCAAGTTGTTTCTATCAATTTGCATGGGGAAAATTGTTTTGGAAAGCGAATTTGCAAGGGTTCCGCGCTTTGCGCGGTAGGGGGTATCCCCTCCGCACCCACCCCACCCAGACGTTTGAGAAACAAATCGCGAAGAACATTTTATATCTTATATCAAACAAAATTGACAACCCACACACCCCACCAACTATATATTTTACTTTTTAAAATGCTGATCATACAGGTCCGATAATTATAAGCCCATTCAAAAGCATATACACATGTTGAGTGACCACTTATCAAGTTGATTTCTAACAAATTTGCATTGGGGGAAAATGTGGTTTTGGAAAGCGAATATTGCAAGGTCTGCGCTTCGCGCAGGAGGGGACACCCCCTCTCGCACCCACCCCAGGACAGCTTTATTACGACTCTCCATGAACACTTATATTGCTTACTTCAAACAAAACTTAAAAACCCATCAACTAATTTTAAACTTTTTAAACATGCGAATCATACCTATCAGTTAAGTGAAAGCACTTAATCAATTACAAAATTGTTGTCTATCAAATGCAGGGGAACATGTATTTGGAAAGCAAATATTGCAAGGGTTCTGCTCTTCGCGCGGGAGGGGATACCCCCTCCCGCACCCCCACCCCCCGCACAGCTTGATATACAAATGCCCATAACACTTTATGCTTAATTCAAACAAAACTATTACTATATCAACTTATATTTTGTTACTTTTTAAAAATGCTAACATAACCTATAAATTTAAGTTAACCACTTATAAATATTCAAGTTGTTTCTATCAAATGCACATGGGAAATGTGTTTTGGAAAGTAAATATTGGAAGGTTCTTCTGCGCTTCGCGCATATGGGGGCACCCCTCCCGCACCCCCCCCCCTCCGACAGCTTGATATACAAACTGTTTGATCATATCTATAAACTGTTGATCAATCTGTTATCATACTATATACAAATTCTTCTGCATGAACCTTTTATGCTTATTCAACAACTTTACTATATCACCTATAATTTTTACTTTTTAAAAATGCTAATCATACCTATACTTTAAGTGAACCACTTATAAATTTCACATTGTTTCTATCAACTGCACATGGGAAAATGTGTTTTGGAAGAATATTGCAAGGGTTCGCGCTTCGCTCAGTATGTACACCCCTCCCGCACCCACCGCCCCCGGACAGCCTTGAATACAACTGTTGATCTATCTTAAACATTTATTTCACAAATTGGTTTCCATCAAATGGCAGGGAAAAATGTTTTTTTGAAGCGAACATACTACCCCCTCGCGCTCCCACAACCGACAGCTTGATATACAACTCTCCATGAACACTTTCTGCTTAATTCCAACCAAACTAACCCCCACTATATTTTACTAATTAAAAATGATCATACCTATAACAGTATAAAGTGAACCATTCAGAATTTTTCAATTCTTTTTTATCTCAAATTTGCATTGAAAAATGTTGTTTTGGGAAAGCAAAGATTGCAAGGTCTGCGCACACCTCCTCTTCCTGCAGCACACCCTGCGCGCTATTCTTGCAAGGTGCCATGACACCTACAACCCCGGCCTCCAATCTCCGGGGCCTATACAAAAACAACATGACTCAAATGAGTCAACCCGCCACCAAAAAAAAAAAAAACACGTCCTCAAGTAGTCAAAAAAAAAAAAATCCAGCCTATGACTTGAAAAAAAACACTATCCTCCCAAAAGCCAACGAAAAAAAAAAACTTGCCTCACCCAAACTTCCAACCCCCCCTTGAAGTCTAATGGTGCGTCCCTTAACACTTAAGTGACCAAGGGTTTTCACTCCCGTTGGTGCCCAAGGGGGGGGGGGGTTCCATGGACCCCCCCCCTAAGGAACCACTTTCCGAGAGGAATTTTTGCAGGAAAATTTATACCACCTGTGAAGGGTCATAAGAAACCCCCAATCAGCACAAAAAATGAAATTTGTTATTTGGCTGCATATTAGGAGGCAAACATTGTTGTTCAAACACGCGAAAATTGGGAAAAAAAGACTGAAAATTCAAATGAGCCTTGCGTTTACAACCAAACTTTTGAAAACTTATTTTATGTTGAGATCTATTCTAGGAAACCCAAATTACATATATTTAACACAAAACTAGCATTTTGGGAATCCCTGTATTCTTTTACGGGTGTTGCAAAATGCACGTCAATTTTCTCCATAGAGTTTGTACAGTAACGGTTTGGCAACATCCATGATGAAATTGTTTTTTTTCAAGCACATAAAGGTTAATTTTTTTAATGTTAACTAATAATTGTTTACTTACATGTAATGTGTGAACTTATACAGCAAAAAAAAATTGCTTGGTTCTGGTTTCTTATTCTTTATTTTAAAAATATTCTGAAATGACTTCCTGTTAGTGCCACAAGGGGGGGGGGTTCCATGGACCCCCACTAATTAATCATTAACGCTTGGCCAAATTTTAATTATTTTGGTATGAAGAGCGCATTTAAAGTCAGACATTACAAAAAATTTCGGGCGCAAAAATCCCACGCTGTAAAGCGCCAGCGCGAAAACAAATTTTGGGGGTTCCCTAGGACCCCACCCCCTTGGTCACTAAGTGCTAATAGCAACTGCCCCTCTGTTTTCCAAAAAGGGTACTATTCTGCACATTCTCAATAACTGTAACCGATCTGACGATACCTTTGGCGGCATAATAACATCATACCGTGCATTTGATCCATCTCTCTGCTTTGGACAGATAGCAAAATTTTTAAAGACAAAGGTGTCTGGATCACTGCTGATGAGAAGGGTACCTCATTGGAGGGGGGACAATTCCTCCTGATTCATTCCGACTACTCACAAACCAAATTCGTTTTTAACTTTCCCCGCTCAACAAAAAAGTAATTTTATGTGCGCTTACAGTACCATTTTGAGACAAATGTTTGATACAGCTAACAACTTAAGACCGACAGATATGCTGCCCTAGTTGAAGACATCTGGGACGCTGGTTTAAGTGTATGACCCGTCCCTTTGAAATAGGATCAAGGGGACTTATTACAAACTAATAAGACGCTCTAAGAGAGTTCTCCTCCTTCCTTAAAGTCCAACTTTAAATATACAGCTCTCAAAAAACAGTATCCCAAAAAGCCTTGGCTTCTTCTTTTTTTTCATTTCCAAGCAAGACAACGAGCGTGAATGAACGTTAACTAACCACCGCCTATTTGGCCTTTTGGCAGCATGCCTTCGTGATTGGTTCCTCGGCTGATTGGCTTTTTAAAAAGTCATAATCTTTTTACGTGTATATTTTTTTATTCTAAATTTTATACTTGTAGCTTAGTACTAACCCTGCCTGGTGTTCCGTATAGGCCCCATTTGTCTTGCGTTTAGCTGTTTACACTTTCTTATTTTTACTATGTATATAGATTGACTGATAGATGATTTAATAATAATATAATCAATAATCTAAATACGTATATTTTAAATAGCGCTAAATCATCATATTAGCCAGCTATCTAATGTGCGATCTATTCTATTAACTGAAATATTACGCATATACAATATCACACACAGCCATCATGATGGCGTAGGAAGATAATGGGCTATAGGTCTATAATGTATCAGATGATCGGTATGCATTGCCCGTAATATAAAATAGGGAAACTGAGTTTCGTCTACTATCACATGAAGATTATTTATATTCAATGTTTGTTTACAACACTAAATCAATGTGTTCTGTCTGAACACGGTATCGCAACCCTACTTGGTCTCACTTTGAGACTGTCTAAGCATTTAATTTCTTAACATTTAGTTGTTCAGATGTTTAGATTCAAACATATTCCTTAACATGACGTTTATGTGTTTAAATTCTAAGACGACGGTCGCCATCGCATGACGTCCATGTGTTATATAACATCATAGTGGGTTGTCGAGGCTAGGTCCTAAAGCCGTTGTGGCACTTTAATAACAGTGTGGTAAAAAAACCCGTTAAGAGGCGTTCACGTTTTTTAGAAATTCTCTTGCTGATTTATAAGGAGAAAACGATGCTGGATTCAATGCTTTTTAGTGTTTATAGGAGCATTGGGCTAATAAATAACCCCCTTTTGACAAAAAAAGTATGTTGATTTTGCTGTTTTGTTGAACACGTCAGGTGCTTAAAAAAACTGTGACAAAATCTAAACACTACGGTTTACGTGAATGTTAAAAAGGGTATCTAAATGCCAGGAATTTACTTAATAACTAAACTGTTATTTCAATGAAAACGAGGCCGAAGTGTGTAACTGGTGCATTATGCTATCATATTATTAGCATAATTTTTATTGCAGTGATCTCGCTGAAGGGTGTAGATATGGTAAACTATGCCAAGTAATGTTATTAGCATAATTTTATTGGCGTAAAGGCATATGCCCCAATCTGAAAAAAAAACCCGTTTATTTACTTAAAGTTCCTGCTTCCACAACTTGTTTACTTTTAGTGCACTAAGAGTGGAATTTGCTTTCCTGACCCCATCAGAGGTTTCCACTTTTTTGAATTTGAAATGTTCATAGGTTATCATTTTGAATGGGGGCGTATGTCCAACGGGGTCTTCCCTTTCATTGAGTTTAATTGTTCCCCCCCTTTTTTTTTAAATCTGTTTTTCCCCTCATCAGGTTTATGAATTATACCCCTTTTTTGGCCTCCTTTTGTCATTTTTGTCTCCTCTGAAATGGACCCATTGGAAATAAGCCGGTAATATTGGCTTTCATGGGTTATCCAGGTACCCCCATTTTTATTATGTTGCTTTCTCACTTACTGTTACTTTGCCCCGTCGATATATTATTTTATGTATTGTTTTTATCACTAAATCTCTGTACATTTTAATATTTTTACTGAATTTTTAAATTATATTGTTTTTCCTTATTATAATTGTATATGTTATCTGTTGAGACCAAATAAATCATCAATCCATCATTACTGAAGATATTGTAGCAATGGCTGGAGGAAAAGGTGCATTAACACGCGTCACATGTGACTCGTCACCAATTTTAGGAACAGAGGTGGTCGTCAGCTTTAGAAGAGAGCCTCACGACGCCATGCACCACCTCCGCTTTCTCCGCCTAAATGTATTGCAGATGCAACTATAATAGGGTAACGTGGGGTAATATGGACCCCCGGGGCATTAATGAACCCCATTTTACTTTGACTATTAGGGATGCTGGAGTGACCCTTCTATTGGTTACTTGAAATAAAATCATTCAGCAACTTGTATTTGGTTATTAAACGAGAGTGTCCCTCAAAGAAAATTTAATTTAAAATTTTCAACACTCTTTTTATTAATGTCATGACATTTTAAATTCCCTATGTTCTCTTGACCTCGATCTGAGGTTGTTACCATGGCACATTTAGTCCGACTTTTTTCATGTCTCAATCCATGTATCAAATTGCCTATCTCAATCTAATTACATTGTGTATGTGTGATCTTGGGGTAATATGGCCAGGACCAAACCCTATATCCCCATGTAGAAACTTTATGGACGAGGCCAATATGGACCATATGGGGTCCATATTGTCCCTCCTCTATTGCCCCAATCCAAGGTGGTCCCTATTGCCGACCGCATGGGCACTAGGACCCTTGTTGCCAAACAAAAAATTGAAAGCCTTATATCTTTTATTTGGTTAAAGATGAATGAAATCTTTGGTCTGACCTAACCAAAGCTCTCAATTGATATGAAAAGTTATTAAAGAGTAAAATAAACTTCTTGAAATTAAACGATCTTGCTTAGGGGGTCCATATTACCCCAGTTGACCCTACCCTCATTTTCAGTCACAAGATATTTGTTTTAATAGTAACATTATATCTATAACTATAAATCGAGAACATTTGCACCCTAACATCAATAATTTTTGTTAAAATTAATGCATAAATAAGGTTGTCGTGACCCCGTTTAAATGGTTTACAGAGAAATTTATACTCAACTTCTGATGATTTCTTGGTTTCATTTGTGCAACCTAAGCCCGTGCCCACTCTCGGAGTTTATTTTCTTACCAAATTACTTTGATTTACCAAAAATCAAACTGTTTTAGGCTTATTTCATTTAAGACTTGCTGGGCCAAGGTACACAGAGGGACTTAAATTTCCCTATGAATATGGACTCAGTATAAAGAAGAAATAAAAAACAAACGTCTAATAAGCAAATATTCCAAAATTAAGTTTTGACAAAAATTATTTAAGTTGTCCTTATGCAAAATGCAAACCACGTTCCCGTTTAATATTCAATTATCCGTGCGGATTTACCCGAAAAAGGCTAAAACGACCAATGCACACAATTTCGACGTAAAATAGGCCCTATTATACGTGTGGCTATATTATTAATTATTTGGTGTTTATTGTTGTAGTGCTCGTTGTAGAAAATTGGATATGTCAATGTCACTCCTAAAGGTTGGCCATTAACGGCCATTGAATTCTCTTTTCCGCTAACGGTATTGTTTAAGTTTCATGTCATGATCTCCTAATATCCACCCCCGTCCCCCACCTCAGATTTGACACCGGAAATTGTCAAAATTGTCTGAATAAAGCTACCATTTTTCTTACATTTGCTAAAAGGTATTTGGTTCGCGAAAAAAATCCCAATAAATTTTACAGGATTCTATGATTTACATATCACGTTTCTAGCTCTCACTATCAAGACGGATTATAATATGTCCATTATTTTTTTTTTTTTAAAGGTGGCATTGGGTCAAGGTCATTCAATCAAATAAAACACGTTTAACTAACGGGGTTCACCCCCTTTCAGGCAAAGTTGATTGAAATCCCGAGGTGATCACATACTCTCTAAAAATCAAGAGTGAATTTCACTTTACAGGGCTAGTTCAACTCCAAAAGAGTGAAATTTCAAACACTTGGAAGATTTTGGGGGTAAAATTGACCTCTTGGTAAATTTAAAAATAAAAAATAATAAAATATTTACTCATTTTGTAATTATCAAGAGAAATTTCGTATCCAAAAATGTTCATTGAAGATTGTGAAATTCAAACAGCGATCAAATTTTGTTTTAAAAGTCACAATTTGATAATCGGGCCTCCACTTTCGCGCAATCACCCCGTGTTCTATGCATATGCACACGATAAGAAACGGTTTTTTCATTAAAAAATCATTTTTTTTCTACCGATAAACCATTTTTTTCGGTGAAAGAAATGCGCTCTTCTATTGTGTATATACTTTGCTATAGATGATAGACCACCTCTACAATAAATGGTTTTCCTTTTCGCTAAGTATTACACTTCAAATCGATAAACCGCGAAAAGCTACTTTTATTACAAAAAACCAATTTGATATAAAGTGTTAGGTAAAAACTTTTTCGAGATCCCCCGAAAAAAACGAGGTTCTTTCTTCTTCTGGTTTCTTCCAGCTTCGAATCGAAACCCTGCTTTTTCTTACGAAAACAAAAAAACATGGGGTTTTTTTTTCAAATTCGATAGCACGGCTTTTGTTTTTTTTTTCAATCTTAAAAGAAGCGGGTATTTCTCGGTTGCGAGAACAACGTTTTTTGAAAAAAATCTCAATTGAGAACTTGTGTTTCTCATTGGTACATTCTATCTGGGTTTTTTTTTCCGCTTTTTTTTTCAACCGAAAAAAAAAAAAGGTTTTTTCTTTTTAACTCTGCAATAGCTGCCATACACATAGCTTCAAAATATAATTATAAAGAACCAAGAACTTCGCGTATGATGATTCCATTCTGTGTAAAATTATGTAGTGACGGTCCAAAAGTCCTGTCCTGGATATTATAATAAGTGAGATTTATGGAGCGCCTTTAACAATGTAAGCAAAGCGCTATATAGAAGATATATTTGGGAACCAATTTGCAAAATCTTCGACTCCTAATTCGCTCGCTAAAAGTGAAGGCCTATAATATGTTTTCTTCTGCAGCTGTCTTTTAAAAGTAAGACCTTTAAAGTAAATCTACTTGGAGAAAGAAAAGTTTATTATCATTATCCGTCCACCAACAATTTACCGTTGTTTTGGTCATTTGTGCAAACAAGCTATTGTTTCTATTCGTTCATTTTCTTCTTCTTCATTGTATTAATTGTAGAAATGGTTAGCCGGTTTTGCCTTGTTTTGGTCTGATCCCTACAAAAATTAAAGCAATCTAGATTGGTTTTAACAACCTACTGGTCGAAAAAAATATAAAACTCCATTAGAATTTTTCTAACACGGCCTTGCTATATAGTATAAGACAAACAAGGAGGTATATCAAAAATACCGCATACCCGCCTTATAATCTCTACTTTCTTAACTAAATGGAGGGAACATCTGAATTTAGATTAAAATGTTATTATACAATTTATATTTCAATGCGTGTTGATTTCATTTTAATGTAAACTGATAGAATCCAATTAGAATAAATGTTAATGTAGAAATTTAGAGATAGGCCTGGGTGTTTTAATGATGAAATTATCTAAAGAAGTTATTTGTCATCCAGCCTTTCATGTGTAAATTTGCATATCCGGTGTCTCCTTTGGAAGTCCGTAATTGCCTTTTCTATTTTTAATGTTCTTTTTTATTATGTTTTATTCAAGATTGCGTGGCTGCAATGATTAATTTAAAATATTGAAGAACGTTTCGCAATCACTCACTAATTTTCCTAATTCTGTTGACGATGGTGAAAATTGGGGAAAGACTAATAGAAAAAAGAGAGGACTTAAAAGTCTTTATCATAGAAACATGCTTTGGCGACAATTAAGACATTTGTGCATGGTATTCTGATAATGGCGTCAATTGCCTGTTTTATGTAACATAGGCGTGACTAGATAACGGTGTACTAGGTTAGAACAGGCAGCAGCGGTGCCTGGGGTGGGGTCGTGTGTATGTTTACTACACAAAATGATAGAGAAACGAAAGGACCGTAGAAATTTGGTTGAATTACATGAAAACAGCGTGGTTGTTTCTGGTGCTCAATTTTGCAGTGTAGACTGTTCATAAACGTGGGTTTTGTTTGAACTAAAAAGAAAATGCAAAGGTTTTTTATGGTAAGCAGAAAATTAACCGAAACTCGACGAAACTGCTTAAAAACTTATTTTTGCATGAAAATCCAAATTTAACAACCTTTAGTAACTACACTTTGGAATACTTCTACTTTTATGTTGATAGAGTAACACATTCCTAACATTAATGCCAAAACAAACCGCAGTCCGTAGCTTTCCCCTTCCTAGCATTTAATTGTAACATAAGAAAATGTCCAAACGCCTCTGAACACACCCTTTTCTGCAAATTGCAAATGCAAATATGAAAAAATCATATCTCTACATATGCAATTATTGCAGATTTTACAGGTGTATGCGCTAGGATGTTTTTTATTAATTTCTCACAAACTTTTGATGGTCTGGATCATTGCCGACCCCACACCCCCCCCCCCACTTTGTGATTTTCAACCTCTCGTCCCGCTTGCCTAATAGACCTTTTGATGAAACGTGAAGTTAAAGTGACAGGAGGAGATTTTTTAGGATACGAATTTCTCTCAATTGCACAGGAACGATTGTAGACCACCTACCAAGAACGTTCCGAGGTTTATTGGACAAACAAGTACACAAGAAAACAGCAAACCTTGGTTTGAAACTTCCCGGACTATCGTAATTGTCCCCACAGACCACCGTGCCTTGACTGTCTGTCGTGCACGACAGAAAGTACTAAATCATCATAGTATTACATAAAGACGACGTATTCGGCTTATTCACTTCAGGTGTGATCTAATACATGGAAAGCATTCCAAATATGCAAAAAACCCGGGTTCGAAAAAAAATTGGGGGGCGCTTCTTTCTGGAATCTCCTCAGGTCTCTTTAACACGCCGTTAAAATACCCCCGACCAAGTCTAAGTTTAAACAAAGTTTTAGCTGTTAAAAATTTAAACAGCGTTTAAAGTTAACCATGCTTTGAGAATTGCGTTTATTTTAGCGGGCGTTAAAATTGCGATTTAACCAGTGATTAGCGCTAAAACATAGTTTGGAATACGGGCCTTTATCTCTGGAAATGGGAAAAATGGAAATTGGCAATTAATCAGAAAAGTAAAAGTCACAATAGTAAAATGTGGTGTGGAGAACCAAACTAAAGGTGGAAAGTGAAATATTCAGGTGTAGTCTGTAAAGATGACAAGTTTAGGATAAAAAATAGAGAAATTAAGTGGACAAATGTGTTTCCAAAAATAGAAAATCTGGAGTCTGACTCGAAAGGAATTAATATGGCTATAGATTTTAATGGGAGTCAGAGGATGTAAAGATTTTCTAATGATTATATTTTATTATGGAAAATATGCATTGCTTTGGTTAAAAAGTAATTGGGAGATACTAGAGTAAAATAAAGTGGTGACACACATAACAAATCTCCAGTTGGAAGATAGGGTGATCCTTAAATGGCCCATTGTTGAAGGTATGTTAGAGACACAGGCTCGTACTCTCAAACATGTTTAACGATAATCACTGGTTTTAAATCGCAATTTTTAAAACGCTCGCTAAAATTAACGCAATTCTCAAAGCATGGTTCACTTTAAAAGCTGTTTACATTTTAACCAAAAAAGAAAGAGAAAAAGCAACACCGTTAAACATGTCTAAAATGTTGTTAACTTAGATTTGGTCCGGAGGTAGTTTAAGGCGTGTTTAACTTCATGCTTTCATTTACAAAGAAGATATTTTCGTATGGTGATAATCGCCCCCTCCCTGGTTAGACCAGTTGTCTCCTTTATTTCTCTTATCTTTCTTTTCCGAGTCTCAGTTGATTTCTTCTCGACCATTTTCCTTTCCTTCTATTTTTATGCTTGTGTGTATCTGTTATAGTGTTGAATGATAGCAAGTGCAGCACAGCGACATACAAAAGTTTTGAATAAGCCCGGTGCTTTTTTCTCCATCGCTGAACAAATTCTGAAGAGAGTTCCTTGCGACACGCGACATTCTTGAAATTTACCCGCAGACTTCCTGAGTTGCATCAACAAGTCGGAAGGGCATTTTTGACATAAATATTGTTCACGCACACTAGTTAATTATAGGCGAAGAAAAAGGTCACAGTTCGGTGGATGATATTTAACGCGTTTAAAAATATCGTGGTTTAGCTAAACGACTTCTTAAAATATTTTTAACCTGCGATTTTTTAAACTCTGCGTTTAGCTAACCACAGTTTAAGCCTAACCACCGTTTATTTTTAAACATCGTTTGAGAATACGACCCACTATTTCTAATGCTCTTGGTACAGGGCATTGAACAATGTTGAAATTGAAGGAAAGAGTCCTACCCCGGCATTTCATGTGAAGAAACTGCGTATTCCTTCCCTTACTTTTTCACAAGTTTGCAAAACAAAGTTGTGTGTTCTTCGTTCTTTTGGGACAATTCGATGATGAAAGTTTGAAGATAAGATGTAAGGGGCAAGAGTCTCTCTCTCTCTCTCTCTCTCTCTCTCTCTCTCTCTCGCTTTCGCTCTCTCTCCAGCAAGTATTAAAAGGAAGCAATGGAGTCAAGTAATCCACATGGATCTCATCAGTTGGTCTCTGAGACGGATATTGTAATTTACAAAGCTCCTAGTATTTCATGGTTAACGATAGAGAGCGTACTTCGCTGGCAGCCGTGTTACAAGTTGGAAATTTTTCGCGGCAAGTTGGTATGGCATAGCGGTGAAGATCTTTGGCCACTGCAAATATTACCGGTGTCGTCTACGAGTATCAAGTCGTCCAAGTCTCCTTCCACAGACGAGTGCTAGCTTGAGTCGGCAGCAGATGTTTCCATCTCATCTTCGAGTGACAAGGTTCGTCCGGTTGTTTCCATCTGTCTTTCAGGGTATATTGGCTTATTTATGAGAAGAGGCAAGTACAAGAAAAGACATACTATAGTGTTCAGGAGAAAATACCACTAATTGGCATACTTTGTCTCAAGCTGCAGATGTAAAACTTGTTCCACTATGCGGTGCAGGTGCAAACGGAATGAACTTTGTAAAGAGATTTTGTGAATGTTGTGATGAAGAAGAGTTTGTGACTATAAGCGAACTTTTGCGGAAAAAAATCACCGGTGAGCCGCTTGGTTTTTGTCCGTGTTGGACCCCAAAAGAGCCCCAAATTGGGCCAGACGATTCTCAAAAGGGACTTCTGTAGGTCAATAAGTCACTCCTCGGACCACTTTTCTTCCAATTTCCCGGCCGGCAACAAATCTGACCGCCCCTGTTTGTGATGATGCTTCTTAGTCTACAGGTGACAATGATGATATTTTCAAAAATCCTTAGAATCAACATGGGCTTGCCACCATTTAGCCTGTCTGTTTTCTCCACAAGCTGATCTATAAGGGAAACTTTATGAAAATGGTAAGCCAATTTTGAATCAAATGGCTGCCATTACCAAATATTTATAACTTAGGTAAGTATATTTATAAAAAACCCTTAGTATCACCAACATGGGTATTGCTTACCATTTTTAGTATCTAGTATAATATAAAATTATTTGGCATAGGTCTTACCTTGTGACTCATACAGAAGAAAATGATATTGAATTGACATAAAGTAAATAGAATGCAAACAAACAAACACAAAAAAGTCAAATCTTAATGGTAACTTGTATAGGCCCACTTTGAGCCTTATCCAAACTTGCTCGATTTTACGTCAATGGACAAATATGAAAAGAAAAAAAGTAACTGAAATAACAGGTACATTTTATAGAATGGCAGTTGTAATTATTGCACTCGAACAAAATTATAAACCTACACGTGTAAAATTGTATTAATATAAATCCTTTCTCTAAACTTGGCAACAAGATTACGGACCGAATGATATTCTTAACAGAGGTAAGAAACGCATAATTCACAAAATTAAGCACGTAATACTAACACATTTAATCGCTAAAAAGGGAGAAAATGGTTTGTTATTGCTTGATGTTTATGATAGTTTCTAGTTGTTGCTTTTGTACACAATGCAACTTGCCATTGTCAATAATGTAGATATTATTTTACGAATCCACGCTTTTCTGCACTAATCTATAGTGAACTGTAGATTCGTGCAGAAATGTGGATTTTGTAGAAATAATCAACAGGACAAACACAGAAAATGACGTCATAGGCAATGGTTTAATGTTTGGCATCATCTCTAATTCACCATCAGAAGGAAATATTTCGACCGGCTGCGAATTTGAAAATCCAGATGGCCGCTGGCAAGCCTATTGAAACTCCAAATTTGGAAGCATACTTATCATAAGTAATGGAGACTTGTTTATGAGTTTTATGGTGGCGAGAAAGCCATTTCTGACTCATTGTCCATGATTTGGAGGTCAATTCAATCATTGAAAATCCAAGATGGTCGCCGGTATTATATTGAAAAATAATTTTTTAACTACTAACGCATAAAAATAAGTATGTGTAACGTGACCTCGGTTTACTGGTTTTTGTGTGTGTGGGACATCCCATTTCTGCATAATTTGCATAACTTTTGGAGGTTAAGGTCACATTGTCACGGACCGCCCAAACCGATGGTAGATTTACTCCGTCATCCATTATCAGCTATTATCTATTTACTCACCGAGGTATACATCGATTTTCTTTTCTCACACCCGCCGAGACCGGTGTCATATAATACCGTGTCGTGTTACTGAGTAGTCCTACCAACCCATCTGCCTACAACCTGTGTTCTCCATTGAGTGCTTATGCCATCATTTGTTTTCGCACTGGTACCCAAATGGCCTTGTCCACAAGGTCACTGTTTATTCCGTACTGTTGCTATGGTGAGCTAGGACACTCTCTCCATGGTGAACACTCAGATTTTCTTTACACCCGGGCTCAAACCCGGGACCCTTCGGTCTCAAGTCGACGCGCAGTAAAGAGGAAATCCCCGTTAGGTCTATTGACACTAACTTATAACTTATAACTCGTGACAACATTTCTGGTAAAGAGTCTAAGGTCGAAAGTAAAAAAATGCCTGAAAACACAGTTTTTACACACATTGAGAAAACTCAATTCTCATGTATACTCACTATTTAAAGTTGTCGGCTGACATGTTTTGGAATGTTTTGTTTCACTTTGTCTAAGGGCTCTGTTAAGCTGGCCACTACGATGGGTCGTTGAAGGGAAATGCTACATTGAATCATTATCTACTCTCGTGGAGTGCATTCTGGCTGCGCCAGTGATCACACATCTAATCCACATGTCCAGTCATTCCTGAATGAATGTTTTAAAAAAAATTGGTGAAGGTGTCACATATTCACTATATACTGCTTCTCTCTGCCAACTATCCCTTAACACATTATTTAAGAGTTCAATAGAATCGTAAATGCGGTCAAATCCATTTCTAAGGCCCACAATTTAAAAAACAAAAATCCGTTCTCAATCCCAGTTTTCAGAAGTCGGGCGACACCCATCCCTACCACAGACCCCCCCCCCCCCGGTCTTACCCCTCTCGAGCTCTCATCTCACTCCCTTATTTTTCCGCAACTGAATTTGAGCCCAATTTTTTAGTTCAAAGCCTCCAAGTTTTCCCCATTTTTTTTCTAATCTAAGGGCCCTATTAAAGAACAAATCAGTTTCCAAGGCTTAAGTTGGAAGTCGGCCACACATATCCGTACCCCAAAACGTTTGAGTGCCCGCTCACCCCCTCACAGCTCATACTCTCACTTTCTCCGATTCTTTACAGCCCCACATTTCTAATCTACATGTACATATTCTTCAAATACCTAAAATATTATTGACCACATGCATGCATGATCATGTAAATATCAAATTGGGCTGATTTTTTTCATCATTTACAACATCATAACGAAAAATCTGATTCAAACTTTGGAATTAAAATTATTCAATAAATTTTTGTATATTAGATGAGCAAAATAACACATGTCCATTATGACAATAAACAGTGTAGGCCCATAGCAGGGAGGCCCCGTGGAGCAAGCACTTAAGTGGCCAAGGACAATAACATGATTATAATGCATTCATCTCATCCCACAGCACAATATGGACTTAGATGATTCACATCTAGTTATTCTGCATATGCCTGTGTCATACGAATAATTTGACACGAATGCATTATTTATTTCACATCCTCTAATATTAAAATCTCCAGATATATACAAAGAAAAACATTAAAAAGCACAAGCCAAGCAAAGCAATGTAATCAAAAGAATTTATAAATTAAAAACATATTATATTATAAGATTATTAAAAACAAAACAGTTATCTGGCAGACCAGCCCAGAGGAAATAACAAGATAAGAAACAGCTCAAATATTCAAAAGTGGGTGGTTATCCACCTGTTTGGTCGCATTTAGCATGAATAATGGAAAAGATGAGAGAATGGCAAGCTTACATTATGTTATCCCGGAATTTTTTGAATTGAGGCCCAGTTTTGGTAAGTATCAGAATTTCTTTTAGCCTGGCTATATTTTCGAAGAATGTACCCACGACTCGCCCAATTTCATAATGCAATATCTTATACATTTGCAAGCATTACTCTCAATGTCAGAAACAAGTGCAGTATATTTTATACTATCTTCCTTTGGTGAGCTTCCTTAATGTTTGAGTTCAAATGGGACAGTCAACTCAGTAATGCAAAAACTTTTTTCAACCCTTCCACAAACACCATTTATCGGGATAAGATTGGGGACAGTGCAACTAATAGGAATGGTTGATGTTTTGCCCCCGACTAGAACCGGACAGATCACAATAATTATAGGTTTTTTCAGAAATTCATTTTGGGTAGAATCCGGTTTGATTGTCATATAAAATGTAGCGGAGAATGTTATTATGCCGCCAAGTACCCTCCCTTGCTCAAAGAAACTCTACACTGAGGTAAGATATGGGGAGGTACTGGGCTCTATAGAGCAACAAGTTGGCCACTTATCACTCAAACTTTTTCCCCATCTCTTAAGATTAGCACTTAGTATTGAGAGGGTCCATTCAAAGAATTGATAAGAATTATACAGACCCCCCTGTAGGAGGTTTAAACACCACACTCCTTCCAGTGTAGGCCTTGGCTTCTGCTGACAGTAAGTCCAAAATCGACCTGGAACGAGCAAGACTTGGACATGATTGTGCCAATAATCAGAAATGGTATTATTAATGGATTTTTTGTGCCAAGCGTTCTGACACATTTTTTAGGGACAATTGCCCCTCTTCATGTGTCAATTAGAAAAATGTCTTTCAGATTTAACGGACACCGATATTTTCCTATTCCATTGCCTTTTCCCTTTCAAGTTTAGAGTCTAGGCAGTGAGTGACCAAATCATACCGCCTTAAACTAGAAGAATGTGGGCCATAACATGACTCTCATAGTGTATGTCAGAGATCCTGTTTGATACCAAAGACCATTGGGCAATGTGCAAAACGCAACAGTGCAGGGTGTGTAACCCCTCCAATGATTTAAGGTAGCCGGTGACGTAAGCTCAAGACTGTCAATATGAGTTTTGCACATATCGATTAACAGTAAGATGAAAACGAAGAGAGGGAATAAATAAAGCTGCATAGACTCTCAACTTAAATTCATTTCGGATAGAAATTATCAAATTTCAAGCCCCTCGCTGATCTACTGCTTGATTACTCTATAACCTCAGCATGGTTGTTATCTCTTGAATGTGACAAGGAGACCCCCAAGATTTGTGAGCTCTTTGTCATGCCGCTGATATCGGTGCCTACAAAGTAAAAGAAATCTTATAGCTGTAACCACGAGAGCATAGACAGGGATCTGCACTTGGAAGGCTTAAGTTTTCAGAGACATAGAGTTTGTTTGATCAGATAGCTTGTTTATGAGCCTCTGTGAGATAATCTTATTACCATGTTATCAAGCAGAGTCGTCAGCGAAGGAGTTGTACTAATTTTAGAAACCATTACATCATACAACCGTAATTGCATATCTGTTCAAGAGTGCAATGATTGGATTGAACACAATATGAAAATGATTGGGGATAACGGGTCGCCCTGAAAGATGCCTTTTCAAATTTTAAACTGAGTCTGATATCCATGATTTTGTAGTAACACGACCTTGGAGAGACAAATAAAGATTTTGAAATGTATAGTCTAATCATCGGTGGAACATGATTCCTCTCGAGAGTAAAAAGTTGGATTAGATCATGAGAAACTAGAACCAAGGCATCTTCAGGTTCCGAAACCGACTAATGTGAACCGTCCTCTTATTTGCTTAGAAATGATTGACTCATTTCATTAAGAACTTGGTTATGTCGAGACACCCATTTGTTACCTTGTAAGAAAGGCTTTTTGGGCTAGTATGATCAAATTATGTCAATGATATGGTTTGCGTGAAGGCCTATAACGATTATTTGGTGGAATATTTTTACCATGCAAGATGAAAACAGACAATCAAATTCTAAAGTATTGACGGCAAATTGTATCAGCCTTTCTATTAAGACAAAACAATATTACTCTGCAGTCCACGAAGATGGTGTTTACCCCCTCATGATCTATTATAAGCTTGCTAAAACATGGTGAGTACATGAAAACTTCTTTAACAGTCCATATTAATGCCATACGGGTCTGGGCTGTGAACCAGAGCTTTCTTTTTAAAATATTCCGTACCTCCCTTGGTCTAACAGAGTGACATATTAAAATCGGTGGAAAATTTATTCTCGTGAATTGTCGGAACCCAGATAACTTAGTAGTGTCGGTTAATATCCGCTCCCCATATTTGGTGGAGAAGAAATTGTCGGCAGTCACTTTGTCAAATGAAGGAAGATTCTGAGTTTGATATAACGTGCCAGAAACAAGGTGTTTACTGAATTGCCAGAAATTAGAGAAATATTTCTTTTCTTCAAACTTGGCAGACCGATTAGTGTTATTCTTATCGTTTTCATGTTTCATGTAATCATATGTACGAAGTGCTTCAAAAAATTCTTATCTATCATCAACAGTAGCGTGCACTTTGAAAGCTTTACGACGAAGTTTGTTTTTAATTTTGCGTATCTCATTGAGTGTTTTCGGGTTACGGCGATTAAAGTTGCTACTGTTATTTCCAGTTGAAGATTTCGGGTCGATAAATTCCGGATGATCGATCAAAAAATCCCGAAGAAGCAATGTAAAGCAGTTCCCCGCCTCATTGGGAGTGATGGTATTAGTACCCAATTCATGATGAACTGAACAATAGGAGGCATGTTAATGTTACCAATGACCAGTTCCAATATCAGTAAAACACAGTGTACCTTTGCGATCCAACCAAGCCTCATGATATAAAACGAAGTTTGTTCATTATAACATCAAAATCAAGTAGAAAAAACTTACAGACGACACATTCAGCAGATGGACGAAACATAAAACAACAAGTCTTTGATGATTAAAAACATCGGTAGGGTCTCCAGACAGTGAAATATTGCAAAATCTGCGGAGGCGATGTAGCCCTTAACCTAGCCGGAGACCACCATCATCAAAAATTGGATTTGATTACTTGATTGTTCTGCAAACCATTAAGACCAGAAATTAGGTGAGAAGCTTTATAAGATTAGAATATTTAATCTATTTCACCATATCCCATAACATGAGACCTCAGACTGCATGTACAAATTGTGATGTTACACTATTTTACCAGCATTAGTTTGGATAATTTGACACAATGTATTATGGGGTATTTGATTTGTTTTCTTGATTCTTCCACATTCTTTAGTCCACAATGCAAGTTGAAACCATCTCGCAAAAAAAGGTAACATTCTGGTCCAATTAAAAAACAACAACTTATATTCTTCTTCAGTAATACATCTAAAATGTTCTCTGTTATAAATCATCCCCAAATGCCTTCAGATTCCCAATAGTTTATATTTTATTCACCCTCTCTCTCCGAGCACATTCATTATATGTTTCCTCAATATGATACCCCCCCCCCCCATTTAGGAACATGGAATATTCCACATTGGCAAGTCTCTAGATGTACTTAATTTCTTGAAATAACTTGCCTCAGAATTCATCCAAAAATCTATATACCTTTTTCCTCCACCAAAACACAACACAAGCCTTTCAGCCCTGGAAAAGACTTCAACACATAACAAATTTTCACTCACAATGCAAAAGGCAGTACCTACCCCCAATACGTGCACACTTACTGTCTTCTGCCGACACATTTTGGACTCTCAAAAGTAGACCAATTCCAATATACAGACTAACGTCTGATACCAATTGGGGTTTGGACAATTAATTATATGAACAGTTATATCAAAGGAATATGAATGGGCTAAGGGATGAGTATGTAGTATATTTTTCCGAAGTATTATTTTCACCAAAAACGCCCATTCGCCCAAAGCCCAATTTTTACTGCGTGCGGGTTTGGACGCCCAGTCCGACGAAGGTACATTATTTTCTTGAATAATGGGTATAGGAATAGTTTAATCAAAGAAATTTGCGCAGGCTATTAGAGATGAATATGTAGTAGGCCTATATTTTATGTAAAGTTTTATTTTCACGTCACCAGAACGCTTATCAGCTCTATGTCCTGCGTACAGATTTGGACGCCGAGCACGACGAAACTAGAGCGTATAAGCTCGTATAACCATATAAACATGTGTAATACTTCGTTTTATGAGTTTGGGATGTGAGAAATCTATTTACTGACATATTGTCATGATTGGAGGTCAATTTTACAAGGTATGATCAAGGTCGAGGTTGAAAAATTAACCAAAATAGCTAAAATCACAGTGTTAAACACATTGAAAAACAAATTATCAAGTACAACCTCTCAATTTAAAGGTTTTATTGACCTGTTTCGAATTTTGGGAATGTTCCCTTTTTCTAAATGCAGGCTAAGGTACCCTTGATGCGATGTGCAGAAATATATTTAAATGGCAGTGGTATGGGTGATAGCCTCATTGAAAGAGGTGTTCGGCCCAAAACAGTTTAGCGGTGCTCTCTGGTGGTTACTACATCAGGTTGTTAAATTAGGAATGCTTACTGTTTCGTAGGTCATTGACGCTTATGTGGAGTGCATTCTGGTTCTGCAATGACCACGCGTCCAGTCAGCCACTGATGAGCTGAATAATATGTTACAAACCAAAACCGTGTGGAATATGCCTGCAAGTTTGAGCAGGTATCCAATGATGCTGCTGTTCTCTGTTAACAATTTAACACATTTGCTCAAGAGTGCCAAAAAATGGAATGGTGATGGAATCAAACTCACAAAGGATCCCATCTCGATGTAAAATGTAACGTCTAGTTGCATTTAAGGTTTGCAGCAATCAGCTATTCAATGATAGCAGCGATCTTGTGAAGGTTTGTGCAGTACTGACGCTTATCAGCCCATCGAATCCAGGACATTCTAGGCATCAGAACTCATTTTCCCGGACGATAAAAGATTGGAATGTTACCGATTTCAACCACCTCTCAACCATCCCTTGACTTTTTCAAGTCAAACTTGCAATTTGGACAATTTGGTGACCATACTGCACCCACCACGTCCTGGACCAATTGGCCTGTTGGCGTCTGCTTTCCACGTGCGTAACGTATATATGCATATGGCGCACAAAGCATGTCCGAAAGGCTATCGCCTGCAGACATGGCAGACGGCCATCGATAAAGTATGAACCAACCTTTTGGACTTCATCATAAAGTGGGATCTTTGCAACCAGCAATCTTCTCCAGCAACTCCACTGCTTGACTCATGAATTACCTGAAAACATCAATGCAGTATGATCTCGGTGGATGCAAGGGTGTGATCGTCGACCAAACTTGTCACTTCTCAGCAACTAGCAACATTAAGAGGCAGGCTGTAGAATAATATCTCACGCGTGCCTTGAGCCTTTGGAAGGGACCGTGCGACAAAGTTGTTTCTTGGCCAACAATACAATAAGTGTTAGACAGTGTTATCCTTAGCTGCAGTGCAACAATTAGTCACTTCTCTCCTGTCCCGAACTGTCGACCCAGTGTCTGTGTCATTGACACAGAAACAACTCTGAGAAGGTCAATCGCAGACGATCAAGTCAGCCTCAGTCTCACAGATAATCGCACTGTATTAACCATCATCCCACTCAGAGCCACATCCTGCAGACCTTGCCCCTCCCCACCTCCTGCCCCACACTGTTAAAAATAAACCTGTAAAAAAACAGGCATTTGACTGGCAGCTGGGACTCACTACATGCAGAACGTAAAATAACTGGAGCCGTAAAAATACGAAACCATTGCATGGAACGTAAAATAACGGCGTAAAATCTCAGCTTCAACGTTATTGTTGGTTTTTGACTGTTTAAAAAATATTAAGAATTAAAACGTTATTACAATACTCTAACCAGCTTGTTAACTTGTCCTGCTATTGAATCATACAAACGTTGCATTTACGTTACCACGTGGTTGTAAAAAAGTTATATTTCAGGCAATTATGAGAAAAAAAGGCAATAAACAAAGGGATAACGTGAAGAAATAAAGATTTAAACCAGTTTATATGGTAATATACACATTCTAATGTCACCAATTACTTAATCATCATATGAATAAACTTAATACATGTACCTTTCATAGATTCGAACCCGGGCCCTAAGATTACAAGTCCTAAACCTTATCCACTACACTACATGACCTTTACTGATAGCAGATGCTAAATTAAATATATATAAGTGTGTGTACTACTTTTTTCAAATTAAACTAAAAATAATACAAAAAGGAGGAAAAAAGTTTTTAAAACTATTTTTTTCAAAATGATAGGGGAAATAAGATTTTGCATTTTTTAATGACATTACTTACGACGTTATTTAACACATTTTATAGGTCAAACAATTTTCATAGTTCGTATTCTTACATTAAAAACAAGTAAGTTACAAAATAACGTAATATTACGGGAAATATAATCACGGTCAGCGTATAAATAATACCTTTTTTCAAAATGTGTAGTATTATTTTTTAGCCACTGTTTATTTACATTTTTCTGCTTCCAAATTGTAATTTTAGGTAATAAGTATAGGTAATAAAGCGTGAAGATTATTGAATAATTGGGGTTTACCGTAATTTAAAAGGCAAAGTCTGGTAAAATTAGGAACATTTTGAACAGTGCAGCAGCTCTTGTTTGTTGACACTAAATGTCCAACTGATGTGGAATGGGCACAGACTTGTCGATCCATGGTGACCAAGTCAACAGCGATAGTCTCACTATTTCTATGGATCCACTCACCCACATTAATGCCGAATTCATTGTAGCTGTCGAATATTATGCGGGTCATTTCCTGTATTGGACAATCTTGGATACCCTGGACAACTTCTTGAATTACCCCACTAAATTTGTAATTGAAGATTGGAGAATGGTGATGTCGCATTTTCAACAAAGTCAAGCAAATCATGTCTTGGTTATAGACATTATCCTGATTGAATTGGTAGTCAATTGGGTTAAGATTATTTGCCAACTCAGCAACCAATCGTGCTTTGTCAGGCTTTTTTTGCCGTCAAGAAGTGGGCTATACTGCAAAACGTCATGTGCATAGTTCTTTTGGCAAAAGAAATCAACGTAACCTAGCAACCTTTGCCGCCTCCTGTGCAGTTGCAATGTCCTTCGTGGAAATGGTAGGGGTAAGTCGGGTAATGCCGAACACCATTCGATTGAAGCCAATAAGTCCATGGTAAAACAAGGTTTGGTAAAGATAACCATATCAGTAAAAAGTATAGGCAAAACTCTAACTATACACGTTTTTTCTTAACTCAAATCTGTTAGAAAAGAAGTTATGATCAAAACAAAAAAATGGCGTCGTTCGGGATTACCCGACACCTCACGGCTAATGCCGAACGTGGTTTTTCAATGGCAGCCACTTTGAGGACAAAATAGCAATTTTTGTTTCTTGCAACATAAAGTTATGATAATAATGTATATTGAAAAGCTCGATGAGAGTTTCAAATTATGTAGATGAGACGGACACACCTATATGGGTTGCCATGGAAACGGGTCGTTCGGGATTACCCCAACCAGGTGAAGTTTGTAATCTCGTTCCTTTCATAAACTTCGTCATGATTTTAATTGTGAAGGAACCCTAGTCCTATTAAACTAAACCCCTTTCTCTCTCTTCTTGTAGGACCTATACTTGGTCCTAGTTTGTAATAGGGCGAGTTTTAGTTTGGCGTGCAGCATGAACCTAAACTCGATTCGCGTTGATACGTTCGTCCCCGTGGGGCGAGTTTGTACCTGGGCCAGCCAGTCAGCATTCTGACCAACGGTGACAGGTCAATTCGGCAACAATCCAATTCGGCAACACCAATTCGGCAACACACCAATTCGGCAACACGCCAATTCGGCAACACCAATTCGGCAACAAACCAATAGACTATTTGCACAATCCCCGAAATGCATCTCATTCGGTGCCCATTTCCATTCGGGAACTTTTACCAGCCTCAAGTCGGCTAAAAACATACGGTTAGGAGCGTAAAGAGAATACCAGAAAACTTACCCTATCTGTGACGTTGCACTCTAGTTGTGTAATCGTCCGTCAGGTGACAAGGAGGGCACAGTTACGATCGAAAATAGCACTTTTTGTCGTGAATTCAACACAGTGCTCGATTGTTTTTGTCCATAGATATTCTTTACATTTTTGTAAGATTAATTCAAGTTGAAAGGTACTGATTGTAATTTAGGCACTGTTCGGCCACCGCGACGAACACAATTTTTTTTCTGTTAATACATGACCTCTGGTAACCGTTCCCGGATGAAATGGGCACCCCGGGGGGCACCGAAATAAGATGCATTTCGGGGATCGCCGCAAATAGTCTATTCGGAACCAATAGTATTAGCCTCTTTTACAGTCGTTTTGGTAATACAAACCAGTGAATTCTAACTTAAAAAGGAAACAAAGACTTATGGCTTGTCTATCTGTTCCTCTTTCTTCGGTAAAATTTTGGTGTATTGTATGTTATTTATGATAGTGTGTGGTCTCTTTCTCAGTCGTTTTTGTAATAAAAAGACCAGTAAATCTAAATTTTGAAACCAAAGGGATAAGCACAATTTCCTAAAAATCACAAAAAATCATGTATTGTATCTTGTTATAAAACTATTTGGTGGTTTATCCTACAGTAAAAATAGTTAAAAGGGATTGTATTACAGTTTATAACAATCCCGATTACAAGTTAAACATTACACCGTTTTAGGCCCTGCTTTATCGCTGCTTATCCTTTTCCTTTAATGTACAGATTAATTCTTTGCCAGTGATATGCAGATAGCGGAAAAATAGCTCAATCAGGGAAGCGCTCGGACTCAGTGTATGCTCATCAATGCGTATAGGCATGCGTTCGAGCCCTGTGGATCGCTGTCTTGGAATTTCCTGGAAAGAAATTAACCGCTTGGTTGACCCGATTTACCCATGCGAATTGAGAAGCTGGTCCGCTGCGATGGTTATATCGATGTATGTTGGCTGAATAAGGGAAAAGCGCGATCCCCGATATGCTGCATCCCTTGAAATGATTGCTAAATGTTTATGGTATTGGTTGGGCCACAGTGATCAGCGACCATTTGTGCAAGCGCTTAGAGGCCAATGCATACGGCGCTATAGAAATCTCTGCTCTTATATTATTATTATGTCACTGCATTTTTTTTACATTATTATTTTAAAAATTTATATATTTATTTTTTTTTGCATAGTCTTGAAATTTAAGGCTTAAATGGTATTTGGCTTGGAAGTTAGAGCGAAGTTACCCCATTTGGTCGACGATATTCAAATAGGCTAAGAAAATCATGTTTTAGCTCTTACATGAGAACGGGTTGAAATATCGGCGTATAAACGATGCGCTTTTGTTAACCTTAGATTTGTTAGTTTTCCTTATTATGCTGTAGGCCTATGTCAGGTTGTATATTATTAATTTCGTATTTAAGTATTTGGTGTTAAAAAATTTAATCTTTGTGTTATATTTAAAGGCATACAAAGTGATTTCCAAATAATATGTCTAATAATATAGTGAATTTTTATAGTTGGGACACTCAATTTATATGTCCTTTTAATTAACACACGCAATTTTAAAATTTTGAAAGACGCGCACAAATGTATTTTTTTTTTTTGAATGTGGTTGCGTGTATGTCGCGAAGGACTTGTCCATCGTGTAATTTAATATCAAATTGAACACACGATGCGAGGTAGTAGAGATGTAATTTTGGTTGTCTCTACCTAGTTTGGGGCTCCGAAACTCACTAAGAACGTTTCTTGTACGCTTCATCTCAACCAGGATGCTGACATTACTGTAAGTAGTAGCTCAATGGGTGGGGGACTTCCATTGCTAAAGTACTCGAGAGCGGCACAGAAGGTGGATCAAACGAACGAGATACAAATATTTGAACACCCGGAAAAATTCAGAGAAAAATATCTTTGCAAATATGAATGTATGCAGGAGACCGCTGCTGCGTATGGCCCCAGAGAGGGGTGTGAAGTTACTATGGGGGTCAATGTTTGAAGTCTAAATCTAATGTAATAAGCTCAAATTATTCCCGTAGGTAACCAGCAATAACAAAGTCA
>JAMKCH010040699.1:0-13630 GCA_023653785.1 Ophioderma brevispina | reverse complement strand
CTTGCTGCCCAATGCTTCTGGTCATATAGAAGCGATTAAGATAGGTGGGGCTGGACAAACACTATAAGCGTGTTTCTATTGAAGATCCTGCATTTTACCGGTAAATCTCTTACTGGGAAAGAGCAAGGAAAAGGTGGATAACGGTCAGTTTCTATTGGGCGCTGTTTACCGGTAAATACTACCTGGCTGCTGTCGATCAACTCCACATAAAACTTTGCCGGCAAAAGGTCGTACACCGAGGTCAACACAAAGCATCGTGGGTTTGCCTTTTCAACAAAAATGGCGGGATCTGCGAGAGTAGGATTGATGTCGATTTTGACAATTTACAGCCAAAATTCTGAGGCAAATGAAAGGTTAGATGGGTTAAATGTTCATTAACATCAGAAAAGGGTTCGAAGGTACATGGAGTTGTACAAGCGGTGAGAGGCGATGTACGTAAGATCGAGGAGGCACCGCCGAATCCTGGCCCTCATCTCTCTATAGTCTACGTCCACACGTAGGGCCTATCGTCGATCGTAGTCACACGGTATTATCAGTTTCCTCGCTTGCATATGCACTGTTGCGGAACGGAGTGTGTTCTATTGGCGTTACCGGTAAGTGACGCCGCTATTTTCCTTCCTCGAGAAGGAAATTTTGCCGGGTTGATTTACCAGTAAATAGTGAGGGAGGTCAGTTTCTATTGAGCGCATTTAATCCCTTAAACATCTCTTTTCCGGTAAATGGTCCCAATAGAAACACACCTTATGTGGGGTCAGGAAAATTGTGCTTGTCATAATTTGTAACCCAATTTCATTTATCCTATATAGACAACACATTTCAGGGTGATGAGCTCAGTAATGATGCTTTTGACCTGCTTAAACAAGCAATTCTGAAGATGGCACTTTGTACTAAAGGGATGTGCATGTTTCCTGAAAGTACAGCCCCAGTTATCTTCAAAATCATTTTTGAGCATATTTTAAAATGATTACCACCAAAGTATTTTATCACACCTGAAGTGAAAGCCAAAAACACCATCTTTAAGTATTTAAAGGCCAAAAAAATATATAGTTTGTCTCAAAGCTGATGAGTGTTTTGAAAACTAATGCGGTACGCGCATTTTTTATTTATTTTTTTTAATTCCTAACTCCATCGCTCACTCATAAAATAACAAAGTTCTTCTGTTCAAAACACACGATTACGATAAGTGGACTGACCCAAACCTCAACAAAAGCTCCGGCAGTTAGGTGGTCACCTACAAAAAAAAAAAAAAAAAAAAAAAAAAAAAAAAAAAAAAAAAAAAAAAAAAAATTCAGTATTTTACGTAAGTAGTGGAGATAAAAAAAATCCATAAGCCAGTCTGCCTGCATGGAAGGCACTTGAAACTAAGTGGACTGTTGGATCCAAAGCTCCATTTTGGGCAGTTAGGTGGTCATCAACTCTTCATTAACTGGTCATTAATAATGTTTCAATCCAACTACAGTAATATGAGAACATAAACTAAATTAATGATTTATAAACTGATGTCCTAAAATTTGAATTCAGAAAGAGTTAAATATGAAAAGTGTAGAAAAATATTAAAATAAAGACTAAAACTATTGACATTAAACGGGAGATTACCTTTCACCTGCCAGTGTTGTTGAAAAATACTGCCGCGGTCACGAATCATAACAGTCTCTTACACAAAAATAAACTGGTGCTTGATGCCATACATATTTAGGCTATCAATGGAAAACAGCATAAAAACAAATGCTGGTAACAGTGAAAATTGTCGGGAATATAAGTCGGGGTTTTAATCACTTGATACTACCTTCCAATGTTGTGATGTTGCTGGCCAATTTCAAGAAAAAAATATTAATCAAAGGATGGGGTTATTATGGACAAAATTTCAGAACTTTATTGATCAAATATCTAAGGACATTTCTGGCAAATTATTTAATTCTTTTTCAATCTGTTTTCTGTATTTTTTAAAAGTCGATCGAGATATTCAGAAATCATACTCGTACGTTTTTAAGCACTTTAGGGACTCGGAAAACGGACAAAATACGGCGAAATCGTACTAGTTGGCAGGCATGAAATCAGTTCAATGCCAAGAGCTGCAGATCGCTTGAATCGGGAGTTTTAGTTTTCAACAAAAATCGGAGTTCAACAATTTTTTTTTTTTTTTTTAAAGTTCCGCATAACTTTTTTTGAATTTACCGCGGAATTTACAAATGCGCGCGCGTCAGCTGAGACAACCATTTTTTTTTTGGCCAATAAAAAGGTGATTTAGTATTTTCTGTTGTGCCTAACAGAAAATTTCAAGCATGGTTCTCAGTAGGACCAATTAGAACAGCTGTTCCAAGTTTAAAACTTTTTTGGGGGGTTCTTGTTTGTCAAAAAAACATTGAAAATGTTCTAGATGGCACAACATCCACAACTTTAACATCCAGACAGGCACCATGGCAGACAGAATGATTGATTAGTATGTCATCCTTGCGGGTGACACAACAAAATGTTTGATTTTGAAATTAAAGATAGGCATTAAAAATGACTTCATTTTGCATGTTAATTTGATGTTTTTATGCTTGAAACTTTTGCAAAAGTAATGTAAAACCCAAGAGGTGGTGCCGTCAATTCTAATATGCTCTACTTCATGCATTTCAAATGTTTATTGGCAAAAGAATCAGACCAATTCATTTTTGCACTCTCATTGTTTTAAAAAAAGCATATACACTTATCAGATTGGAATGAAATAAATGGTAAAAAGCTATCTTTAAAGGCATACCAAACAAAAAAAAGATATGTATTTTTACTTTGGGCGACAAGCTCTTACACCAAGTATTAACATTTTGGGGACAATCTGTACTAAAATCTCTACATGAGTAATATGAATTTCTGTATACTAGTATATGCAACTTGTAATGTTTATATTAGGAAGTATGTGCCCAACTGCTATAGATAGCAATACTAGCATCAACTTCATGGGTCTTGTACATTGTCCAACTGCGTTATGCATTATTTTAACATTAATGTAATTTTATGTGATGGCAAAATCATTGTTTTGATGAGGCTGACTTCATGGGAAGTCAAATAAATTTACAAGGAAATTAAGAGATTTGGTAGCTGACAACTTCACCTTGAGATTATTAAAGTGTGGATCTTCTAAACGAATGCTTGCGAGATGTCAGAAGTGGTCATGCGTAAAGCACAATTGATCAAGTGGGTGCGCATATCAAGGTCGTTTATATTTTAAGAAAGGACATATATAAGAGAGGGGGCATTTTATGCTGCATGGGGATGGAGGATTTGAGGAGGAAACCCATTTTCTTTTTCTTGTGTGAGTGAGAAGGGGAACATAAAATGTTTATCAGGAAGAGAGGAGGGAACCCACACTCTGGAATAAAGAATTCATATAGGGGCTGGGCAATTTTGGGGTGGAAGCAAAGGGGCGTGTGAATTTTTTTGCTGTAAAAAAAATTGAATCCTTCATTTCATCATCTGGTGTAAAATAATTGTCTGCTCACTACTACTCTAGCATCTAATGCTTCACACATGCCTCTGAACTTGCCACACATGTGCTAACCACCACACTAGTAGGACATCAAAATAAGGTCAAAGGTAGAAAATAACAGGCCGGCCTATCATAGCTACAGGGTGCCAAGTCGAAGCACAATTAGCGGCAACAAAAGCGGGTAAATTGTGGTCAGCCTCCTAGACAGTGTGACCTTTTTATCCAATGAGAAAAGTTTCTGTTCAGCTAGGTCTTGTAATGATTGGCAATTCTGATGTATCCATTGCCTAGTGTACCATCAAAATGACAGGGATGGTTAGAAAGGATGAGACTACGATGTAGCTGTAGCCCTTAATTTTGTTTTGTGCGAGCAGATGATATAAGGCCCTACTCCCATTCCTAATCCACTCACCACTTTCAGCCAACTTTTTTTTTCGGTCCATTTTGCATTTTTTCCCTACAATGGGTATGACACATTAAAGGCTGTATGAATACCCATTTTCAACATTGTTGTCAACCAAAGAGACCATTTTTTTAAATTACACCCACCAAAGACACCATATTTTTTGAAAATTTTACCACTATCACCAAAAAGACTCCTTATGTGTTTGAAAATTACACCCATTTTTGAAAATTTACAAATTTGTTGCCCGAAATCCCTTATTTTAAGGCAATATTGGTTACTTTTCATTAAGGCTTGATTAAGCTCTTATAGGCTTAGGTTGAAAAAGTAGGCGTTATCTTTTGGATGAGAATAGTAAGGCTTTGTTTTGTAGTAACTTTTAGAAATGACAGAACACTGCGTTAAATTCATATTCGCCGATGTAGAGGACGTTAGAATAAGACCGTTTGCCAGGTCAAATGGCTCACGCTAACTTGGTACGAGGCATGTTCAAATATCACAACACAAATCCTTGGTATCATAACTCGGAAACAGGGGCATGAGCAAGGCTTGAACCAGTAACCAATGGATAATAAAACATGCACTACATCAGGGATAGGTGCCTACATGGCATTTTAAAGGGGGATCGAACCCGATTAAGTCTATAAAATTTTCATCTGATAGAATGGCCTCACCCCAAAAACCCATATCTGTGAAGTTTGATTACACTGATATTCAACCCATTTTTTAAGTGTGAGCTGAAAACGTGATTTGGTAATCCCCTAGAGTACTTGTAAAATTAATATGGTCAACCAAAATGGGGCATAGATTTGGCTTCATAACATCCAACCAAACATCACTAGCCCTAAGATTTTAAAGACTAAATGATAAAAATAGTGCTTTTCTTGATACAAAACATTTTGACCACTGCCGGTAAAATCTGTGGGTCCCTGGGGACGAGGCCTCTTAGCGATCGGACCACGGACCTTAAGTCCTTGATTGTCTGCATATTAAAACACACATCCTAATCTATGCTATTGATGAGTGGGACCGCCTTATTCATAATTAGTTAACCTAATTGACTTAACTATATTAACTACCTAATCTATTTTGATATCCTTAATTGCACTTCATCATTACGGAAAATTCAAAGGATGGTAAAAGTACTTTGCCATTAACAAATTAATAACACTCAACTAGAAAGGATATGAAAATGTAGTACAGAGTAGTAGATAATTCTAATTATACTTCGAGGGTTTAAGGCAAAAAGGGCCTCCATCTGCATTAGCTGCCAGGTGTTAGATATGGCAGTTTTATAACACTAATTAAGAACACGCTGAAAAATGGCAGCTATTGCAGATGGGCCATGCGTGCACTGAACTATCGACTTCTAAAGACACTATCACAAGTGTAGTATAGGAGAAGTAGCCACTGGATGTAAAAGGAGGCGAACTAGATATTGCGTCCGTTTTTTTTTTTTGTGGATGCTTTCTACCTGATATGGAAGCATATCACCAAAAACATCTGATTACAAAGTTTTAGTTTAAAATCGGTCCTGTTGAACAAAGTAGCAAAAATGTGCACTAAATTGACCCATAGGGCAGTGTGCCTTAATTAATGGTCAACCACATTTGGAGACATTTTATTCATTACATCAAAAGGAATCATTTCCTGGGCTTTAAATTCCATTGGCATAATGAGAGAAAAATATGAAATTCCTTCTGATGCTAAAAGTCACTAACCTTTAATTTATTTAAAGTTGCATGAATTTGGTACAAAGGGTCCTTGGTTTGAATCCTGGTGGGGATTTACACTTACCAACAATAATGTGAGAGGATATCAATTATGAGATGGCTGGACCGTGTGGTGTGGTGCAATGGTCAAAGCCTCGGACTTGTAATCTTAGGGTTGCAGGTTCAAACCCCCGCTCGGGCGTTGCTTCCACTTTAATACAAGGCCCGGAGTAAATTCTGCCGTCTACGAAATCAACCACGATGATTGACTTTCCAGACGTAAAATGTTTCTATAATGTAATTGGTCATACCAGCTTGGCGTCGATGTAGCTTGTCTATTCTGCCGAGTTTCCCGAAGGGAAGTTACCATAACAGAAACAGACCCATTAAAAATAATAACACTATTCCAATCCAAAGAAATTAGATTTTCTTCCTACCAAGTTGGTGAGGTTTCTTAACCACTATCACAGAATCTGTGTAAGAATAATCACCTTTTGCGACTCGTTCACTTTTCACCAATTTACCAACTGAAATTGTGTGAATATTATCCCCAGTGATAAACCCACCTAAAAGACCTTCAAGCTATTATGGATCATTAGGCCTTTTCATGCATAGTTTACAATATCATTACTGGAATACTATGATATAGTGTATCATTACTGGAATATTGATCGATTTTTACAAGTAAATCATTTGAGGAATATTTACGAGTAACATTCTGAATTTACATATTGGAAAGCTATAAAGACGAGCTTGAATCACACTCTACGAGGAAAATATTGCCAAGACGACCAGCCTACTCTATAACCTTGCTATATCCAACTCCATAGTGTCACACAATGGACGATACAAAATACACTTTCATTATTAATTAAGCGTTGATATTTACCATACAGCTTGATGCGGTTGTTGGGCGCTTCGGCCAAGAGAATAACATATCCTCCTAAATCCACCATTATCAATCCACTTCAGTCAATAGGAAAAAAATCCAGAAGACGATGTGAAAAACCCAGCTCTGCTAACTTGCTCAATCTGAATCAACCATATTCAGGATGTTCAAAGAATTGGACCACCGGTAATATTCACCTCCACTGGTATTACTGAAGTTGTAAGGAAGATGGCAAGTTCCTTGGTCCACCTAATTCACACTTGCCCATTTACAGCATGTGTTAAAAACACCATCACCACACCACTGGGCTAAATCAGCACTTCACACCACTAACGATAATTAGCAATGCCACTACTTAATTGCCACACTATTATTAATTCCTCAGCATAAGAACCATGTGCTGTCATATCATAGCAATAAATAAAATCCCTCACGGTTCAGTCATTGGTAAGAGTCAACTCTGTTTTTGTCATGCATCAGATAAATGGCCTTTTAATCTCCTATCACCGTTGATTGCCATTGGTTAAACCAATGGTAACGTGGCTCCATGTGATACTGTAACAGCCTGCCACTGCACAGTGTACAAAAGTGAGTTCAGTGGTGTTAGTTTAGCCACTAGCAACGCATACACAACTTCAGGGGAGGCTTCAATAATAAATTCTACATGCAAATCTCGCCTGTGATGTCACCTGTTTTGACTTAAGTGGCTGTTTCCCCTCACTGATCGCAGCAGTTTTAGGGGGATCGAGTTTATATCGGTGGCAGTATTAAGGAGGAACTATTAGTTTCCTCTCACTACTGGAGTGCTAATTGGGTGGTTGGTATCAGAGATTACTAAGAGACGGCCATGCGTCAATAATTCTGTTTGGTCAATCTGTTGCTATGTTTGCCTTGCAAAATGTAATTGTGTGTTAAGTTTGGCTATCAATCATTAGCCTGAGTTCTGCAACTGCAACTCTTTTTAAAAATCAGTATTTTTTACCCAAAATCAGAATTCTTGCTAAATTGGTAAATTTTTGCCCAAAGTTTGCTCTATGCCTGTTTTTAGCAATGTAGTGAAAGGCCAATATGGCACAAAAAGAATGACAATTCACAAATACCATTGAGTACAAAAAAATGACAGACACACAGAAGGTTAGGGGCAGCTGCTCCTTCTTGCATATGAGGCAGCAGCTAAATGTGTTGAAGTTGGAGGAGCCAGCTCACTGTTGATTGGTTGGGGTTTGAGAAGTCCATATCCACTGGCGGATGAAAGGTAGGGCACTCATTGAGAATGTGATCAGTCCGTGATGGAGAGCCACACCAGCAGGCCGGAGATGGCCGCAGCCCTCACCGGCACCCATCGCTGTCGAAACGACCGATCCCCACACGAATCCCGCCCAGGGTGACCCACTCCCTGCGTGACCCACTCCCTGCGTGCAAGACTGCCACCAGGCAGGTGCTCCGTCATAGGTGTTGCTGTGACGGAGACATGTCCGACCCCGGTAGCTTCAGCCAGGCAGCGCTCCTGTCCGCAAGATGCCAAACAAATGGGGTGAGCTGGAGTGTCCCGCAGCGTGTCGGACAGAAGGGTCGAACAAAAGCGCAGTCCTTGTCTCGAGGCTGTGCTTCTTCGTTTTCTTATCGTGTCCAAACACTGGGTCTCAAATATGATACAGCCAGAGTTGGGTACAAAGTTGGCTGCTTCACTGAATTCCGCAAGGTCCTTGTCTGTGCATTGTTGCTCCAGCAGTGGGCAGACAAGAGGTGTTCCATTGTCTGTGGTGCCGTTCCACAACCACAGGTAGTATCCTGGTCTGCTTCCAGATAGCCCCACTTCTGCAAGGAAACCTTAGATCGGCCAGTTCTAAGGTTGAAAGCAATGTTACTGGTAGAAACTCAGAGTGGGACAAAGGCAGCCAGTAATGGTTCCCATGGTCTCATTGAGTACTGTGTCCAACTTCTTTGTGTGAAAAATATTGCACCATGCTGGGGCGGCACATTCAGCAGTACTGTAGACCAGAGCCAGGGCGGTAGCGTGCAGAGTGGACGGGCAACTACGATCCCAGGGGGTTCTCACTTTTGAATTGGGTAGGGATGTGTGGCTGGGTGTTTGAATCACTACCCTGAAAATACACCAAAAATGACAGATTTTCTAATCGTCCTTATACCTGCTTTGGTGGAGGTTTTGAAGCACAAGGAGGCCAGTATCATCCCCAACAACTGTTTTTTAGCTGCTGATGCTGCAGTAGTGCACCATAAGGACATCAGCATCAGCTTTTGCATGTACAACCTCCATACCAAGGTCCTCAAAGTGCTTGCCAAGTAGATTGATAAACCGCTGTTTGTTTGTCTTGTTTCCAAGAAAGTCTTCTCTCCCCAAGGGACAGATCATGCCTCTTGTAAAAGGTATGTAACCAGTGTTTTTGATTTAGTGTGGGTGACATTTTTGGTGCATGGCCCATGTTCATAACCGTCAAATACTATGATGACAGAGTGATATTTTTGTGCAACATACTGGACGTATCGCCGGCAAATGACATCGTATGTGTCTCCAGCATTCCATGGAATTCGGCGCAATTGACCCCCACCATCTAGGACATACTGCACGTCAATTGGTAACCAAGAAATCTTCGCAGTATCAGGAAGTTGTTTCCACGTTGCATTAGCTAATGTAGGTTTATCAATTGTAAGCGAATCTTCGTCGCTGGTGGGTAACTACAAGGTTTACTACACGGTTTGAATCTGAACACATCATTCAGGTATTCATGGTCAGTGTAACCACTTGTGGGGAATCGCCCCCCCCCCCCCCTCCCCCCCCCCCTTTTCACACTGAGCCGGTGATCGATCGACTTTTGCGGTTGATCGCCATCTGTATACGTCAAACCAGCCACCGAATTCATTATGATACTTCGGCAACTCTGACACATATCACTATTGTGCTTCCACAAATAGCAACACACATGCGTCCGCTAATTGCACTAAATGTAAGAGACCATTTGCCACGTTGAATTTCCTTACTCAGTTCGTTCAATTTTCAGTACAGAAAACACGCTATTTCTGCGTGGAAACCAACCAAGGTGACAAGTCATATCATATAAAAGATGGCCATGTTCCTCAGCAATAAAAAAGTCAACCACAACACTGACGTAAAAGTCTCAGAAAGAAGTATTTTGAGAAAGCAGCAGGTCATTAAATCCTTCCTTTGTTAAGCTTTTACATCATAACTAAGGAGTTATTTCTCATGCATCTCTAATATTCACAAAACGGCTGCACTAGTCTTCAAACACGGCGATCGATCGCAGAAGTCAATCGATCACCGGCTCAGTGTGAAAAGCCTTATTATGTGCCCCTTCCCCCTGAAAAAAAACTGGTTGCACCACTGTGATCCTGCAGTGACAAGACACTTGAACAGCAGTTGTGGGTCATAAGCTACAGATTCAGCACAATCTGTTTGCACAGTGTTTGTTGCCAGGGTCGCTACTTGTTCTTTCTTTCTGAAGACGTATTCTAAGACTTTTTGCCCAACCATTCCGTTCAAGATTTGATTTCCTAAGAACCAGCATGAACTTCAAAATTTCAAATGCATATTATTTGAAAGTACATTTTTCTAAGATGAACAAGTCACAGAGAATTGGATTCCAGGAATGAAACCATATATTTTGATGTGAGAACACTCTTCCGAAACAGGTTCAAGCCTGTAATTCCATATTTGTGAGGTTTGCTTTGATGGTCTTATTACCTATAGATCTGTACTGCACGTAGTCTATTTGTGTTATCAAGTGTATTAATTGCTACCAATTCAAAATCAGAGAAATTTTCAAGATCATTAAGGAACTGTATCTCTCAAACTTTCTGCTACGGGCCTTATCAATGTTCATTTCAAAAGAATGGTAAGCATAGTCGTGTCCACACAGATTCTGAAACTCTGGAGTTTTCAAAACTTTGGAGTGTCAATCGGGGTTTTTGACTGTGTGGACGCATTTGGGGTTTTACACTACGGAGTTTTATTGAGGGTCTAGCAGGGTTTTATCCCCCTAAAAAACTTGGGGGTGAAGCTCAACCTCCGATAACACTCCGGAGTGTTTTGGAGTGTCGTGCCATGTGGACAGCTTCGCGGGATAGTGAGCGGAGGTGACCTCGCAAGGTCATAGTTGTTGACAAATCACTGTGTTTGAATATCACGCGGGAAAGTCCACGGCTTCCAGTATGTTGACTTCCGGTCTACACTCCGATATGAGAAGCGGAGGAGAATGGTCAGATGGATGATTTCAGAGTTTTGGCCATCGTGTGGACACAATTTGGAGTGAAGTAAAATAATTGGATTCAATTTTCACCTCCAGAGTTTCAAACCCTTGGAGTTTTGTGACCGTGTGAACGTGGCTTTTGACAACATGTATATTGCTTGATGATAATGACATCAGGGTGATGATTAATGGTGAGAATGTTGGGTGGAATAGTACCTCCTCCAATAGTCCACCCAGAAATATCTGTAAAGATTTTGATACCAGAAATGGCACTGTGGAAGATGGCATCAGTAAAATGTCCAAGAACGATGTCCAGACAGGGCAGAAATTGTGGCGCCAAGTAAAGCTATCCTGATTGAGAGGTAGAACAAATATTAAGAATATGCTGGAGGGTCTCTTTGTTATAACATAGTTTACAAGAAGTATCGGAACATTTACCCAAGTTTAGAGGTTGTTGAATGTTGGAAGGAAATGAGTTGCTGACCTAACCATGAAACTCAGGACACCTCTCCGACTGCCAAGTGAGATCACTGTTTTATGAATCTATTATACATTTGTTAGAGTTTTGTTTATAAACAGATGTGATATGTCTAACAATAAGTCCCCTGGTTTCGATGGTTTCAGTGTAAAACTTCTTAAGCTTGCGGCTCCTTATATTAGCAATTCCCTTGCTTTTATTTGTAACCTTTCTCTTAGTACATCAGTTTTTCCGACAGAATGGAAAAAAGCCAAAGTTACCCCTATTTTTAAGACTGGTGACAAATCAGATGTGGGGAACTATCGACCTATTTCTGTTCTGAAACATTTCTAAAATAATTGAAAGAGCTGTTCATAAAATTTGTATTCATACCTTGTTTCTAATGGACTTCTTTCTGATAATCAATCAGGCTTTCGTGCCAATCATTCTACTGCTACTACTTTGCTTGATGTACAGGATTTTATTTTGAATAATATGGATGAGAGTCGTGTGACTGGAGCAATTTTCCTTGATCTTAGAAAAGCGTTTGATTGTGTTAACCATTCTCTTCTTACTGACAAACTTTTGCAAAATGGTACTACTGGTCCTGAACTTCAGTTGTTTCGATCCTATCTCAGCGACCGAACTCAGGCAGTCAATGTTAATCTACTCTTTCTGACTTCAAACATATCAATATTGCTATTCCTCAAGGCTCTATACTCGGTCCTCTTCTATTTATTATTTTTGTCAATGGTCTTCCAAATAGTGTTAACTGTAAATGTACTATGTATGCTGATGATACAACACTTCCTTTTTTTACTTCAGACAATCCGCATACTCTTGAATTGGAACTTCAGTCAAATTTAAACAAAATTTCTGAATGGTTTGATGCCAATAAACGCACTTTAAATGCCCCAAGAAACCAGTTCATGATTTTTGTACACATCATATCCTCAGTAAATTTCAAAATGTTACTCTACCTGTAATAATGATACTATAGAAAGGGTTGACCAGGTTTAAATATCTTGGTGTAATTTTTGATCCTTTGATTGTCTCTGGTCCTGACCATAGTAACATATGTCTACATGTATTTCCAAGCGGTGGTGTTTTCGAGGCTTAAATATTAATGTTCAAAGGATACTCTGATTATGCTTGCTAATTCCCATGTCATGCCACATTTGGACTACTGCAGCCCTGTCTGGTCAAACTGTACTAATGACCTGTTAAATTTCATTTCATTCTTCATAATAGATTATGCACGTATAATTTTTATCGCTGACATCAGAACTCCTGTTCCCGGGGGCCACTCTACCTAAAACCTGTTGTCATCCGCGAGCAGAAACACGCTGGAAAGGGTAGGGGTTTCACACGCGGCCGGCCCGCACAGACCGCGAACAGGTCCACAAAACCAGCAAATGACCAAAAAGGGTATCATTTTTGCACCATCAGTCAGCGTTTAGGGTAGCCAATGGCGGATCTGGCCCTCCTTACCGAAAAAAATATAAATGCGACAATGACACTTACTTAGGTAGAACAAAATCCGCTGTAACTCATGATATTTGCAAATTCCACATTACTGCGCTTAAAGGGATACAGAGACCAGATCAGTGCCAGGGCGCGTGCCGATCTTTGGAGAAATGACGATTCCTTTTGTGATTGCCTGGCATCACTATTTTTCTACCTTTATTCTTATAAAATTGGATCCAACTGAGTCCAATGCACAAATTTTCTTGTTCTCCGTCATGACTTGAAATAATTTTTTTTCAACTCATGACGAGACCAAATACAATTTTGCATTGGTGAAGAATGGAGCCAATTATGATATTATGTTTTCAGATCTTTATCAATTCAAAAGAGGACACTTCGTTCGTTCGTGGTGGCAAGTCCAAAAACCACAGTGGAAGATCCGTCGTTAACAGCTGATACTTCATCATCCAGGTTGATCACGCCCGGAATTCCTCTTGGGGACTTGTAGACCTCACATTCATCTATGATGTGGCTAATGGTTTGTGGCTCCCACAGTCGCGTTTGGGAAAGAGACACTGTCACATTTGAAAAATAGTGCGCCCTCAAATTTTTCAAATCGATTTTTTGCATGGTTGTAAGGCTTTAATATACAAAAGCCCTCACCCGAAATGATTAGACCAAATCACTTAACAGGGTAAAACATAACGTTTATAATTTCGCGGTCTCCATCGACGCTTAATTCAGCAGACGACAAAATGGCATTTAACACAATACACGCACGCTGTATGAATGTTTCCCACGCTATCACACTGTTTGATCGTCTATAACCTATGGTTTTAATATCAGTTGAGTACGCTTCAAAATATTCTGTAAATACACATTTGTTGATTAAAGTTATGGAAACTTAAAAGTTGGCCTACACATTACCTGGATGTCTTTATCCTCATGTCATGTCCCTATCTGTTTTGGGGTATGTTATTTTAATGTTTAAAATATATCTCTGTTTC